>JAODAL010029921.1:0-50820 GCA_025379985.1 Phyllomedusa bahiana | reverse complement strand
AATGAGCGAACAGTAAATTGACTATGAACAGTAGTGGTGTTTGGTTCAAGGTGTGAGTCGAACTTGAACCCAATTAACGTCAATGGGAGAAGATGTTCGGGTTAATTTTTATACCTATACAGGGAAGGAGAAGCTGGAATTACCATCCATAACAGTAAACTGGATACATAGAATAACTTAGTGAAGAAAATTTGGCTCTAGGAGTGACAAAAAAATTACATAGTTACATAGTGTGTCTGGCCAAAAAGTGACATATGTCCATCCAGTTCAGCCCATTTTGCTAAAGTGTTGATCCAGAGGAAGACAAAAAACCTCGTAAGGAAAAAGCTAAAAGTCCTCAATGTAGGGAAAAAAATACCGGCCTGACTCCAATCTGGCAATCAGAAGAAATCCCTGGATCAACGCCCCTGCTCCAGAATCCCGGTCACTATAACTTGTTGTATTATCATGTTCCAGAAATGCATCCAAGCCCTTCTTGAACTCTGTTAGTGAATTCACCATGACAATTTCCTCTGGCAGAGAGTTCCACAGTCTGACCTCTCTAACAGTAAAGATTCCCTTTCTATGTTTATGTAGAAACTTTCTTTCCTCAAGACGTAGAGGATGCCCCCTTGTTCTAGATACAGTCCTGGGTATAAATAAATCTTTAGCGAGATCTCTATATTGGCCATTAATATATTTAAACATATTTAATATGTCCCCCCGACGCCGTCTTTTCTCTAAACTAAATAATCCTAATCTTGCTAATCTTTCTGGGTACTGTAGTCCACCCAGTCCTTTTATTATTTTTGTTGCCGCCTTTGTACCTGTTCAAGCTCTACAATCTCTTTCCTGTGCACTGGTGCCCAAAACTATACACAATATCCCCTGTGTGGTCTAACCAGTGACTTGTATAATGGGAGAATAATGTTCTCATCATGTGCCTCTATGCCCCTTTTAATACAACTCATGATCCTATTTGCCTTGACTGCTGCTGCCTGACACTGGCTGCTACAGTTAAGTTTACTGTCCACCAGGATTCCCAAGTCTTTCTCCATGTCACTTTTACCCAGTGTTTTTCCATTTAACATTTTTCCTCCCCATGTGCATAACCTTGCATTTATCAGTGTTAAATTGAGAGGCTAAAATACTTCATTCTTTTCAATGGCTAACTGAAAAGATGAGGACAGCTTGCAAGCAGGGGCATACCTATAGGAGGTGCAGCGGTAGCTGCTGCTATGGGTCTGGCATCCTGAGGGCGCCCAAAAGTCCCTTTGACACATAAGAAAACACAGGTATTGGAAATGGTAACTGGCAGGGGTGCCAATAGAGCAGTATGAGCAGTACTTCTGTTAGGAGCCCTAATCAAAAAGGGGTCCACTCATATGTTAAAGACTAGGGACTAGTAATGGGTGGGGGCCGCATTTGATTTGGCTGTATGTGGCCCTTAATCGGTTAATAGATTACTGATTGCAGCCCTCATAACGGGGGGCCCTTTTTCACTTTTTGCACGAGGGCGAAGGAACTTGGAATTACGCCTCTGCAGAATGCATGTGTTTGTTCATACTTGTGGTGTTTGCACTCTTTTCATTCTTTCCTCTTCTGATGCTTTGATGTCAAATCCGGCATATGACGTCACTCGGCGAATCTGAGGCTTGATCGAAAAAGGCCCAGGCTTTATAGGTCCTGGACCTCTTCGACTGTGAAAACCTAGTACCGGTGTTCCTGCTGCCACCACTGACCACGGTTGGTGGCGTAATGTCAGCGGACTTGTGTGACCGCCCTCTCCTTTTCTGAGGCCGGACCTGCACTGACACTACCCCATCTTCCTCCTTCTCCACTGATGATGCGCTCGCCAGCTGCTGCTCAAAAGACCACGTTGAATCCGCAATGTCATCATCATCACCACAGGTGACTTCCTCTTCCTCACAGTCTACATCCTTAAGCTGCAGGCTAGAAGACACAGGCACTGTTGACTGCTCTGGATTTCTGCTGATGGACCAGCTTCCTTCTCCTCTTTTGAGGGCATCAGAGATTGGGCGTCAGAGCAGATATAATCATCCTCGTTGGCCTCTTGATCTTTTGGAATGCCTTCTGTCCCCAACTGCATTGTGTCATCAAAGAGCTCTTCAGAATATGGATTATTTGGAGTGGTCTATATATTGGATTGTGACATTCGGCCTATGTTTGCTTCAGGTTGGACTGATTATGATGACATTTGTGGTCATGACAGAGGAAGAGGAGGTAAAACCACTCGATGCAGGTTGTGTTAAGCATTGAAGAACAGATTAGTGACTCTCTTCAGTAATGAGACTCACGGGGAACCGAGAAAGCGATGACAGGACTGACGGTCCTGCGACTGACGATGTGCTCGCTGGTGTGTTGTCTGGAGCACTGGATGGAGTGCCTTGTCTCGTACCTCTATCTCCACTTCCTACGCCCCTCCTTTCTTGCTTACCAACTCTAGTTCTCTTAAAAAGCTAAATATTATAGCTCTGCGCATGGCACAAGAAAAGAGAGAAGGATATATTTGTGGAGCACAATAACACACTGGTATATTTCAGAAAGAACTCTACTTCCTGGATATATATCTGTATGACAATAACACACGGTATATTTGAAAGGTATTTCATCCCCAAAACTGCCAAAATTTACTTTTCTCCAATAATTTTCACCAACCAAGCACTGTTTAGAATATATTTCTTTGTATAGGAGAATTAGAGACAATGTGTTCTAAAATGATTTCACCCCCAATACTGCAAAAACAAATTTTAGCCCCCCGAGTATGATTTAGCAAATCCAAGCACTCTGTATAATATATATCCATGTATATGAGAGTTAGGCATTATGTGAGCCAGCAAATGTCACCAAATAACAGCTTCTGGGTTTGGGAAAGATGCAGCCAGCAATACCAAACTCCCCAACTTTTGTTGTCTGTGGAGAGGAAAATGCTATCTATCTAAGTCTTGATTCCCTAAGCTTGCTGCACACTCCCCAATTAACTACCTAACTAATCTAAATAGCAGCTTTTAATGACTAAAATCACTAATAAATATTGTGCCTGCATGCTAGCAAGCAGAGAGCAGTCTGTACTGTACAGAGAGTGAGCTGAAAATGGCGTTCAGAATGCAATACAGTGAAATATAGATAACATGGTCATATGATTTTAGCATGTAGATTTTTTTTTTTAAACTTTTTTTATTCAAAACTGCACAGTAGATTCATGTACATAGAGTGATGTCAAGACAATACAATCATGTACAATTGCATATGGTAGTTGACAGTCATATTTCCAAGTAATTGTGTGTGATACATCAAGAGCTGATAATACGGTTCCCTAGTGCAGTCCCTTCTTTTTCCGTTTTCCAATTTTACAACATAACTTTAACTTAAACTAAACAAATAACAAAGCGTCTAAGTACTCCATTTTTGTATCTGAAAGACTGTTCCATATATCAAACCGTGTTGGAGGACCTAGTGGCCAGGTTCAGTTGCTCCTCCTTGTTCTTAATTGCTCTTGTCCGGACTCCCCCGCCCCCCCCCGTGAAGGCTCGTCAAGGTATGTCATCTCGGGTGTCCGCCCTCTCTTTTAGTTTCCCGTCGCTTATAAGTGTCTTGATCTATGCGCTCATCAGCCGTCTCAAATGATATCAACCGCACCCGCCCATACAGACAGTTAGTCATCCGCTATCATTGAGGCCAGATGTGTTCTTAATAATTCCGTCATTACCGACCCTCTCCTATCTTCGTCTCTCACTATTTCAGTTATTGGCTCTCTTCCCATCTGTTGCTGGTTCAAATACCACGACGTCATTCCAAAACATATACGCAAAGTCTGCCCTGCTTGAGGTGGGAAATACTCTATGATTGGGCCCCAGAGCTGAACAAATTTTCTCACCCTCTTCTCTTTATGCTGCGCTGCCTCTATCTAATCCTTCCGTAGCAGATATAAACATTTCTCCAAAAATTGTTCGAAAGTTGGACTGGTTGGCTGGAGCCATACCTGCAGTATGGCTTTTCTAGCTGCTGCGGCTAATATGTGCAATAAGCGAGACTCCGTCCTCGTGTACTAAGAAGCCTCCGGCTCCCCGCATCCAAAAAGTGCCCATGTTGCCGATCCCTCAAAGTTCGCTACTACACCTTCACGTATGCAGCGGATAATTTTCCCCCAGTATCCCTGTATCTCAGGACAGCTCCAGAGGCAATGATAGAGGTCCGCTCCAGAGGAACCACACTTAAAACAATCACTACTGGTGTATTTTCGCATTTTGAATCCCGTGACAGGCGTCAAATATGTGTTGTGCGCTACGTTTAAGTCCATTTCTGTATAGCGTGTTGAGGGTAGGTATTTATGGGTGTATCGCATTGCGTCTAAGATTCGTCTTGGAGTTAGTTCTGGATCTTTTTGTTCCCATTTGGCTAATTGCGAGGGGCTGATGACGTAATCTATTTCTTCCAAGATATATCTGTAAATGGAGGACAGGTGTGAGCGTCTGGTGGCAGGTGTAAATATGATCTGTTCAAACCCCGGGTCCCAGTCTGTCTCCCTTAGGTGTCGCAGTACAGATGTACAATAGCTGCTCGCCTGTAGGTAGTTAAAAAAAGGAACATACGTTGATGGGTATAATTGCTGCAGCTCGCTGAATGAATATGGCTGGTATGTTGAACAGTTTATCCATTGTCCCACAGAGTTAAGGCCTTCTCGGTGTAATCTGAGAAACCCAGCATTCGGTGTTCCGTGTTGGAATCCGGGGTCAAGGGTCAAGGACAGATGGATAGAGTAGTTAGGTGACATTTGTTTTTGGCATCTTATTTTGTTCCAGGCTTTCCAGACAGGCATCAATCGTATGTTAGTGCGAAGTTCCACTGGAATCCTCTCAAACGGGAGGTGTAGAAAGTTTACAAGTGATATGTTCGGTAAAAAGAGTCTGTCCAGAGAACTGCTTGAAAATACTTCCGTGCCCTGACTCCAATCTGTCATATACCTGCCCAGTGCCGCCAAATTATATAATCTCACATTTGGGAAGCAAAGGCCCCCATTTGCCTTTGTTTGGCAAAGTATGTGTAGCGGGACCCGCGCCCTTTTTCCACTCCAGATATAGGTGCGATACATGGCCTTTTTTTAATTTTTCATCTTTGGGACGGATATAGATTGGCAGCATCTGGAACAGGTACAACAGCCTAGGGAATTCTATCATCTTGATTAGATTGGCTCTTCCCATAAAGTTCAGGGGTAATCCCGCCCAGGATTTTAGAGTGCGGTCTGCGGCTGCAATATACTTATCAAGATTGGCCCGATAGATCTGCGTAGGATCTCTTGTAAGTAATACCCCTAGATATCTCAGAGAGGAGGCGCACCACTGTATCTCATGCGTCATGGCCCACAGTGGTTTCGCTGGTCCCTTCAGGAGGCCTTCGCTCTTGTCGACATTAATCTCGTAGCCCGAAAGTCGCCCCTTAGTCCCTATCTCTGCCAAAACATGGTTTAGGGTATTTTTTGGGTTCGCTATCATGAGTAGTAAATCATCTGCATACGCAGTCAATTAGATCTCTCTGCCCTCTTTCATGATACCCTGAAACATTTGGTCTTGGGATATATAGTACAAAAGTGGGTCCATGGAGAGGTCGAACAGAATGGGTGACAAGGGGCATCCTTGCCTTACTCCTCTAAATAGATCAATGGTCTGGGTTACTTGGCCGTTCAGCAATAATGTGGTGGAGCAATTGAGATGTAAGTGATCTAGGAAATTTAAGAATAGGGATCCGAAGCTCCGTCGTGCCAGGGTGGCGCCCAGGAATGGCCATGATACTTTGTCGAACGCTTTCTCAGCGTCGAGACTCAGGAGCATAGATGTTGGATGTGTGGCTTCCCTAGCCGCCATTATCGCTCCGGACGCACCCTGACATTGTTTGGTTTGGGTGAGTGATGGCCGGCAAGAATTTCTGGAAGCGATTAGCAATAATTTTGGCCAATAATTTGTAGTCGTGATTTAGTAAGGAAATCAGTCTGTATGACGTCAGCAGTGTGGGGTCCTTATTTGGCTTCACAATCAAAGTGGTCCAAGAGTCAAAGAAGGACTCCACTTCTTGGGAATGAAGGAAAACATCATTAAATAGTTTAGTCATGTATGGGGAAGTTTCAAATTTTAGGATCTTATAAAACTCGGCCGGATATCCATCCGGTCCTGGTGCTTTTCCATTGGCCGTGAAAGCTATGGCATTTCGGACCTCTTCTTCAGATATTTCCCGTTCTAGATCTAGGCGGTTTTCCTCCGTTATGCCTGGCAACCTTATGCCATCTAGGAAGGCGGAGACCTCCGCTTCGTCGTAGGGGTTCGCTCTATATAGCATCTTGTAGTAATTTATAAATGCTTGCTCTATAGCTTCTGGGCTTGTAAGCAAACGACCCGACTCTGGGCATTTTATTGACGCAATCGAGCGTTGGGGTTTCCATGTCTTAGTCATTCTGGCTAGTAATGCTCCCTGCCTGCCCCCCCATCTGTAAAACCTATTCTGGACGGCCCTGACATGCCACTGTGCCTGTCCTTGCAGAAAGGTTTCCAGCAGTTCTCTGGCTTCCTGATATTGATTTTTTGTTTGTGGAGTGGGAGAGGCCGCATGTGCGTCTTGGGTCGCTCTAAGTCTTGCGTGTAAAATTTTGAATTTATCAATCGATTCCCTCCGCTTAGCGCTGACGTAGCTAATAATATTACCCCTAAGTACTGCCTTCGCCGTAAGCCATAGTAACGGGGTATTAGTGTCATGGATACTATTATCTTTTAAATATTGTTTCCAATGTACACGTAAGAATTCACGGAAATCCTCCGAGTCATAGAGATAACTTGGGAATCTCCATGTTCTTGGTCCCTGGGAGATAGCAGGCCTACATAACGTTAAGGTTATGGGCGCATGGTCCGAGATGACAATTGGGTGAATGTCCGAGTTCACCACCTCAGAACAGAGGGAATTAGAAATCATAGCCAGATCTATCCGGGAGAAGGAGTCGTGTGTCGTGGAATAGCACGTGAAAGACCTGTCTGTTGGGTTGGTAGCCAGCCAATGATCAAAGACGTCTAGTGTGTCCATTAACATCTGTAAAGACGGATGGGTCGCTTCTCCCGAGGGGCCAGATCTATCCCAGGTAGGGTTAGGCGCTAGATTATAGTCACCTATCAGTATTAGGTTTGTGTGGTCCCTTTGGAGCAAAAACCCCACCACCTCCGCAAAGAAGCGGTCATTTGATTGATGTGGCGCATACAAGTTAAATATGGTATATATCTTCTGGTCTATTTGCACTCTGGGGTAAACGAAGTGTCTCTCCTCGTTTGCATTCTGGTCAACTACTTGTTGCACTAGGCCTCTTCTAAAGTACACAGCCACCCCCCTCAACTTGGTCTTGTAGGTCGCCACTATGGGTGGGTCTAACCAGGGCGCTCGGAGTGGGACATAGTTATCTGTTTTCCAGTGCGTCTCCTGGAGGCAAATGATGTCCGCCTTTAGTTTTTTAAGCCTGGAGAGCACTTTCCTACGTTTTTCCGGTATGTTTAGACCAGCAGTGTTCCATGAGACTATATTTAGCAGTGGGGACGGACTATTCCCTTCATGAACAGTAAAGGTACTACTCATCCTGGATCACTCAAGGGGAGAGCAATACTGGAAGAACACTCCAAAGCGTAGCAAACCATGGCGTCCCAGCAAGCACCCTGGTCTACCCAATCCCGTGGGGAGAAGGAAATCCCAAATGTCAGAGCGGGAGGGAGGTCCAGACCAAGCAATCTCTTTTCAAGTTGTACAATTAACCATTTTATGAACAAAACTAGCAAGAAAAACATGTTTATGAATATCAACATATCATTTTCAGGCTCCATGTAACCTCTTACTTAAATAATATTCTAATCCTTATATAATTATCCTCATTTCACATTTGCATATGAGTTTCATTAATAAAACGTTACAATAAGTCAAGTCTCGAAATGGTCACCCGTCCTTTTTACAATCACCCGGATTGAATCTAGTTATTCACCTCCCGGCAGAAACCGCCTAGCCGCTGCTTCTGGCGTCTCATAGGTGACCAGTTGACCATTTTCATGTACTCTCAGCTTAGCCGGGTAGGCAATCTGAAATCGGACATTTTGGTCATGGAGGTGTCTGCACACCGTATGAAAGGCTTTCCGCTTAAGAGATACCTGCGTGGAGAAGTCCTGAAAAATCAGGATCCTTACTCCATTTACCTGGACCTCTTTTTTCTGCCTATATGCCCTAAGGAACTGTTCTTTAATGGACCATTTATGGAAGCGTGCTATGGTAGGTCTAGGCCTTCCTCCCTGCGTGGTCCCAGGCGGTGCACTCGTTCTATAAGAAGGGGGTCTTGAGGGAGCTCTAGGTCTAGGGCCCGCGCTAGGTCTTTGACTAAGTATAGGGCCAGTTGGTCAGGCAGAACTACTTTTGGGATTCCCACAAATCTTTAGGTATTGCGCCTTTCCCTATTTTCCAGGTCCTCCAGTTTTGTTTGCAGTGCTTCAATGGTTGTCTGGTTATTCGTGACAGTGTCCCCAACCCTCGCAACATCCTCCTCAGTTGTCACTGCTCTCGACTCCAGATCTGCAAGTTTTTGTGAGTTAGCCGTTATCTGGGCGAGGGCTGCATTAACGGAGGCCTGGATAAGGTCAATTCTTCTGTCTAGAACTGGAAGGATTAAATTACTGACCTCTTGTGCCAGTGTTAGCGCCTGAACTGGTGCATCCCCCATGTCCTGGCTCGTGTGTTGCGCACTATGGGTGGAGAGGTCTGCGCTCTCGGCCACGTGCACGGGGGGGTTGGTGTCATTGTGAGGTGCGTTGGGTTTCCTGGTGGTGTCTTACGTGGTTTCTGCCGTTGTTGTGTGCCGCTGCAAGATGCGGTGTTATGCTGTGGTTGCGATTGCGCTGCAGATCTAGTGACTCTGTTTGGCGTATTTTTGTTAAGAAATGCTGTGGCTCTGAGGCTCCTATTCTCTAGGGCTACGGCCCATGCTCCATTTCCATACCTCTCTACACATCGGGACTTTCTGAGAAAGGTCTATTTGGACCGAAACGTCACTTGTCGAGTCACTTATACTTTTGCAAAAAAATCTGGAGCCTGTGGATTAAAAATAAAAGTAATTTCTTTGCATCACTTTTTGTGTGCGGTCAATTACCTTATAGGTGTTTGTTGGTGGAATTATTTTCACCTATTTTGACCTGTACCATAGTACGGATCAAGCATAGTGTGTGCCACCCTACGTATTGAATTTTTGTTCACTTTCCTTCTATACTCTTCTATTTGTGGTACGTTAGTGACCTCTGGTGGAGGTGGTTGTAATAACTGTGCAGTATTTAACCAATGTTTCAGATAGAACACTGGTTGATAGCTATGCCCAGAGGAAGGTTTAACCCTTGACACGCTGTGTCCGCCTATGGGTTCCCTTGGTGTTTTTGAGTCAAGTGTTACCAGGCAGTGTATATAGTGGAGAGCAGTTTCCTGTCGTCAGCCTCTCTCCGGTGCTCAGTATATATCAGAGAGAATTGATTTCTCAATTTTCTTCCCTACACTCTTCTGGCAGCAATACTATAATACCCTCTAATAAGGATGGTTGTGTTATCTTTGCAATTTTTCAAAGCATACAATATAACAGAGATTAAGAGCTATACACTTGGAGGGCGTAACCTTGGTAAGCGGTACTTTCCTACCAATTCCCTTGTTGTCCCTGTTCAGGTAGTACCGGGTATCAGGTACAATGGAGAGTAATTCACTGTATTTAAACTCGCTTCGTTGTCTTTCCTGAACAAAAGAGTCACAGTTATGATTAGGATATTGCGGTTGCCCTTCACCGGCAGAATAGTAAAAAAAACCAAAAAAACGGTTCTAAGTGGGTAAAAATGGGGTGATCCGGATTCTCAGATCTGTCCAGGCGCTCTCCCTGTGAGTTCGTTAGGCGCTTAACGAGGCCAGTGGTGGGGCACGGTAGAAATGTCCAGTTATTGTCCCTTCTTTTCTCCTTTTCTGGTGGGTACGATGTTAATATAATAAACCCCCAAAGCTCGTAGGAGGGTGTCCTGTTTCGCTGGCGGTGTGGGCTATGCTGTGTGCCCGGACAGACGCGTGGGGCAATGGGAAAGGGTCACTAGTCGCGGCTGGGCTGTAGAGTCCGCGGTTACCCGTGGATGGCGCGGGGTGAATAGGCACCCTTAGGGGTGGTTAGTTTAGGGGTGCGCCTGTTGCACCAGAGTTGTGTCCCGCCTGCGACTTAGGCGCTCAGGAGGAGCGACAGGCCCACCGCAGCTGAAAATATAAGGGGCCTGAGGGGTCCAGCGCTTGCAGGGTGGTCGCCCGGTTTCCACTCTCCCCCGATACAACTCACCGCGTCCGCAGTTACGCCTCAAGGGTCGGGGTGCAGTGCCTCCCAGTCCACTGCAGCTCCGGCTTGTCCGCGTGGCCTCACCGCCTATGATCTTGCTGGTTGAGAGCTGTGATGCGGCAATCCTCGGCAACCGGCAAGGCAGTCCGTCCGTTGGAGTGCTTTTCAGACCAGGCAGCGTTTCAGGTGCTGATGACCGGAGACATCCGCCGTCCCCTTCCCCGCAGCGCCACAATGGTGTCTACAAGATGGCGCCTGCTGGGTACTCGCGGCTGGAAACTTCGCGGGCTTTTTTCTCCTCCACAGTCCTGAGCTATCTCTCCGCCGCCGGAGCCTCGGGGGTCACTGATGGCCAGGTAGGGTATTTCTCACCGCCTCAGATCTCTCCCTCCGTCTCCACAACGCCCGTATCTTCTCGGGTCCGCCGGTCTGGCGGGGGTCTCCGGTCTCTGCGGGCTTAGCAGTCGCTACTGCTCCTGGCCTCCGGGGAAAGAGATACTCCTGCAGTCAGCAAGTCTCCAGTAGCTCCAGAGATCACTTTAGGTGGCTCTAGGAGCCAGGATGTCACTGATATCCACACTTTTGTGAGGATCAAGCAGGAGCAGCCATAAGATGCGGCCGTGTCAAAATGCCCCGCCCCCGGAAGTCCAGCATGTAGATTTTTGACACTTCTCTGTGCTCTGCACTGAGTGGATGGCCGCCAAAAGTGCAGAATGGCGTTGAAAACTTTTGAAATGGAATATCGAACTTATTGCAGAATTTTAATTATTATTTTTTTTTTATATCATTCACATTTCACACTTAGCAACTTGTTAATTAGATTAATTCTACAGGTTGTTACGGTCATGCAGGTATCTAATATGTGCAGGGTTTTTTTTGTGTAATGTATGCGCAATAAATTTTTACTAAGTATTTGTTTTTTATTTATTTTTTCTATATTTTGTTTTTTACTTTTTTTTTTAATTCCCTGAAGGGATAACTGTTTTACATTTTTTTACACTTAGTAATGTATTAGCATGTTCCTATATGCTAATACATTATAATCTGTGTCAGGTTAACACAGGCAGCAGTCAGTGCCGCACACAGTGTGCCCTGATCTCTGGCTTCTTACACACAACCCTGGGGCTGCTCTAGGTTCCAAGGACTGACTATGCAGCCATTCCCTGGGCTCTGTCGGGTCACCAGAGTCGCGATCACCCGACAGAGCAGGGGAAAGCCCTTTGATTACGCTGCGTTCACTGACAGCGGCAATCAAAGGGTTAATCACCAGGGGGTTGAGGCTGCACTGGGAACAGGGCTGTGAACTACATCGCCGGGAGACACAAACTCCAATGTCTGCAGTGACGTCAAAAGACGTTGGGCGGTCGTTAAGGTGGTAAAAACAGGGCTGTGGAGTCGGCAAGCTGAAGCCCCGACTCCAACTCCTCAATTTCTTAAACCTCCGACTCCTGACTGCCTCATACATGGCGCATGTTTAAGTGATAACTTTACTGTAGTAAAATGGTCCAATCAGGTTGTTTATCACCTTATGATACAATAATCAAGCTATTTGGGTAGAACAGACACTGACAAGCAAAAGGGTAACAATGTTTTGATCTTTTGAACACTTGTGGGTAGAGTTGAAGAAAAATCTTTATTTGTATCCAAGTCCAGTCTGCACCAACATTGGGAATGTGTAGAAGAGACCTGGGATCAGATTTTGGTCAAGATGTGCTTGAATCTGATCCAGAGCCCAGAAGGATTCAGGCAGAGCTGAGGTGTATTTCCCAAATACTAACAAAATAATACAAATTAACACTTTGATTTTTAGGAGCAAAACTGTAAGCAGATGCTCAATACTTGCCAGTCAAATTTATGTATAAGATCGGTAAGATGACTGTATATAAAATTACAGTAGCCTCATATACAAAGCTGTAGTGGAGGGTGAGATATGGAGTCTGAAAGTCACAAGTTCAAAACATTGTTACCCTTTTGCTTGTCAGTGTAAAATATATTTATTGGACATGACTTTAGGACACAAAAATTTTTTAAATATGCAAAACACTGCAGGAACATTTGTGGAGTCTCTGAAGTTGTTCTGAGAAATAGTATTGCCTTCATCAGATCCTGCATACATGACCTCACATCTGATCTCATTATTTCCAGGCTAGAGAACGGCCTCTCTACACTAACTTGGGTTGGGGGCAAAGCGGTGACCACATCGGCAACATCTCTAACAATGTCAGGGTATAAAGGAATTGTCTCAGCCACAGACAGTTTTGATGAATGGTTGAACTCCTCTACTTCTTTGAAAACAGGTGAAAAATTTAGCTGAAATCTGTTTGCCCTGGGAGCGGAATCTTTTCCCCTGGGGCAGCGCTTTGCCTGCTCCATGTCATCAATTACACTCCTCGTGTCATGAGGCTGAAGATATGGGAGCAGTAGCACTGGCCGGACCCAATTCCTCTTGCTCTTTGCATCAAACTAACTGGACCAACTTATTGTATATTTTGGGAGTCGGAGTCGGTTCATTTTATGACGACTCCGACTGCTGCAAAATAGCCACCGACTCCACGGCTCCGACTCCACAGCCCTGGTTAAAAATGCTTTCAAGGACTTAGGCCAAAAGCTCAAGGCAAGGAACTCCAAAGTACTATTTTCAGAAATACTACCTGTAGCACCGGCCATGGCAGAGAGACAGTGGGAGATTGGGGAGGTGAAGAAATGGCTCAAACATTGGTGTAGGAAGAAAGGGTTTGGGTTGTTGGAGAACTGGGTTGACTTCTGTCTTGGCTACAGACTCTCGCTGGGGAGCAGCTGCCCCTAAATGGGGAGGTGGCAGCTCTGTTGGGGGAGAAAATGGCCTGGAGGAGTATATACACAAGGTACTCGGGGGAGGACAACTACACATATAGCGTGCAAGACAGTGAAGATACAGAGCTGGGAACTAGCAATAAATAATGAGGTGGGAGGGTGTAGTAATAGCACAGGCTTACAAGCATGAAAGCAAAAAAACCTCTAGATTACCTTATTACCAATGTCCAGAGTCTAACCAACAAAATAAATTAACTTTATACTCAAGTTTTTATTCTCTTTAAGTTAAATGATCGCTTTACTTTGTTCTTTTGATTGTTATATTTCTTTTTCCATTTTTTTTTCTCTTTTTAAAGCCATAAAGTCCCTCTCAAGTTTTAGTAGGAATTCATCTCAAGTATTAGATTGGGTATTTCATGGATATTGATGGTAATAAAATGATATTGGGTAAGATTTGACTTTACTTTTACTGACATTTATTCCTCCCCTCTCAAGGGGACATAAACATGTTAGATCACTTACGCTAGATACTGCAAGATTTCTGTACTCCTGTGTACAGTAATATCTTTCATCTCCTAGTACTCTTAGGACATGCCAACATTAGGCCTTGGCAACAAAACGGTACCCAGTGATCACATCACGGGGGGGAGGATTGGACAGCGAGAGGGGACAATGCAGCCCGATCTGACTGTTTACATGCTGCGGCTGCACCGGCCGTGGCATCTAGCCCATTTAAAATGGCTGAGAAGGAAAAGAAAATTTCCAAATCTCAGAAATGGTGGTGAGTGCCCAGTTTGGAAACCTTTAAGGCCTAGGAGTGAGCTCCCTTGTGTCCCCCGTTCCCTTTGGGGGTTTAAAGGGGGTTTAAACATGTAGGCAAAGTTAAAGATTTTTCCCAAGTACTTTGGCGTTTTTCTTTTTTGATTCCTTTTAGAGGAAAAAATTTCCCCCTGGGTTTTCCGACCACCTCTCTTTTGCTTCAGTGGTGGATGGTTTAAATTTTAAACTTTTCATTGTTTATATTTCTTGATGACGAACATTAACCTTATAAAGCTCTGTAGCCTTGTGCCCTGCTGTTATGATCTATTCAATAGTGTGGGCTCTGTGAAACACCCATATGGAAAAATCCATTCAAATTAAAGACACATTGGGAGAGTTTAGGGCTTATTCGGATCCTCTCAAGTCCTACCACATTATTTCTGCAGTATGCATTCTCTATTTCATAGTTCAGAACTAAGGGGCCCCCGTTTTGCCCCTTACAGCCCCCTTTTTTTGAATCGTGAGCTTTGGGGCCCAAACTTTAAAGCCCGGGAAATGGAAACCCCGTTTTTCTCTGTGTGGAGTCATACACACTGATCATAGATTAATTTCATCACCACATCCTTTTAATTGTCCTCCCCAGGGTTTTCCTCTCCCTGAATTTTAGGGACTCCATTTTGTCCTCCATTTTCTTTGGGAAACAGGTTTTCCCCCAACTCCCCAAAACTATCCTCCCCCCTGTGAGTCGCAAAAAACCACTTCACCCAAAAGATATCCCTGTCCCCTGGTTTTTTTGCGTACCGTTTGGTCACGACTTTGTAGGCAGCAATAAGGATCGTTGGGTTTCTACTGCTCTTCACCTACCTAGTTTCCTGACCTCAACCTTCTGTCTGCTGTCCACCCCAAAACATAAAGCTTACTTTTCCCCTTCCAGGCACTCTCGGGCCCCTTATTTTCCACCTGAATAAAAATTTTTTAAAAAAAATTGTTTGCGTTTTTGACCCTTGCCTGTCCAACTATGACTTCTGTCTTCTGCATTGGTTCGATGGACTGGTGTCTTCTGTCACTGCAGCATCACTATGCTAACAAAAGACTACTCTTGGGTAAAAACCTGTGAAATTTCCTGTGGGAGGGGTTCTAAAACCCCTTTGGGCGGGGGTTTTGATGAAGAACTCACTATCTTCAAATTATCCCAAATCCATAGCAGATAAGTGAGTCTACTCCTCCAGTACTTCCTTCACATATGAAATCACCTGTGTTACACCATTTCGGTTTTTGGGCCCTTTCCAAAAACCAGAACGGGAAATAGTTTCCCAAATTAATTATTGAAATTTAAAGGGGGTTGCCCCTCACTAAAAAGTTTAGTTTTTTAAAACACTAGAAAATGGTAAATGAAGACCTTTTCCAAATATATTGCTTTGTTTATTTTGCTTTTTTTGGGTTTATAACAGATTTTATTTTGCTTTTAAAAACCGCAAAAGGGTTGGATCGGGTTTTCCCATCCTCCCTTCGCCCCTTTTTTTTCTGCTCTTTGTCTTATCTGTGTAGAAAGAAGATATGGTGCTTGTTGCCCCGGAGTTCGGGGTGGCAAGTTCCTCCTCACTCTTATAATAACCAAGTACAGACTTATTTTATTTTACTTTAAAAACAATGTGTTTCGGGGGGCGTGGCTTAAACATGCTCTGTGAAGCACCTCTCTCAGAGCTCCCCAAAATTTCCCCTTTTTAAATTCCGGCCCCTTTTTTTCCCCTTTTTAAAAACAGGGGAAAAAAGTTTTAAAAAAAAGGGAAAAAAGAAGGACCCCGCCCCCAATTTCTAAACCCACCAGGGGCTATTTTCCCGTTATTTTGGGCTTTATTTTGTTTTTAATGCCCATAAAGGGGGCCCGGAAAGGCGCGAGGCCCTGCAAGATGGCTCCTAACCCCACTGGCTCCACATTCCTTCTGTTGCCCTGGCCCCAATCCCTCCCTCCCCCCCCGTTTCCAGCCGTCGGAAAAAGGACCCGGGGACCCCCGGGGGAAGCTCAACCGCCAAAACTTGCGACCCCGCGACCTTCTCCACTCCCCCCCACGGCCGACAGGGAGGTGGGGCCCCGCAGCCCTGCGGTTACTCCCGGGGACTGCGGGCCACGAGCAGCGGGGCGAGCCGACCCCGCCGCTCCTGTCATCACCTGGGCGGAGACGGAATTTTCCCCGGGGGTCCGCAGGCTCTCCCCACCATCTGTCACCCGTCCCGGGAAGGCGCCCCGGGAGCGCGGGAGGGGGGGCCCATGAAACCCACCCCGGCCCAAATTTTTCCCGGGGAAAGGGCCCCCCACTGGGCCTTTCCCAAGGGGTTTCCTCCCGTCTTTCCCGGGGTCCCCCCCATCCCCCTTCACGGGGTCCCGGGCTCACCCCCGGCACCGCCCCCGTGCGGCCCTGCTGAGACCCAAACCCCAAGATGGCCGCCGGGAAGCCTGAGCCACCCATGCCCCGGGGGGGGAAGCTTAGAGGTACCGGGCATGGGGGGCTTTTCTTTTTCCCCGAAACCCCGGGGGCTGCCTCCTTTCCCGCCCCCCACCCCTGACCCAAAACAGGGGGCCCCGCATGCCCCTTTCACAGGTCCTCAAAAGGCCCGGGGGGGCCCGGGGGGGGGCTCACCCCCTTGCGGGGCCAAAATGGTTTTAAATGGGCTCCTCTGCCGACCCCAATCCCCCCTGCTGCACGGGCCCTATGCGGGGATTAAAAACATGGGGCCCGGGGGCCCCCCCTGTAGCCCACCCGGGTTTATTGCCCGGGGAGAGCCCTCTGGATCCCCCAACCCCCCAATGCCAACCATTACTTCCCCCATGGAGGCTCCTCAAAAACCTTCCCCCCTTATCAGGGCCCCCCTATGCCTCTTTCCCCCTTTCAGGGACAGACCCCCCTCCCGGCAACCCCGGTGAGGGAAACATCGGCCCCCCAGTCCTAAACCCCTTTGTGGTCTCCCCCTCATGGTCGACCGGCTCCCCTGGTTTGGGCCCCCCCCACCGGGGTTTCCCTGGTCCCCTCCCCAGGGGCCCCTAAAATTTCATCTATCCAGGTGCCTCTCATTGTGCCTTGATGTTTTCCGGGACCCCCTCATTAATGTCTGCCCCCTCTCATTTTAACCCGGGACCTGCACTCTGTCCCCGGCCCATCTGATCCACCCCTTTCCCCCCTTCTCCCATGCCTAAACCCGTCCACTGCCCGAAACCCGGGCCCCCCCTCAAAAGGGGCTCGTCGCCCCCTAAATTTCGCCATACAGCTCCACCTGGCCCCAAAACTTGTAAATTTACGCGGACCCCCAGCGGGCTGATTAAACCCCTTCCTCCCACTCCCCAAGGACATCTCGTTTGGGACATCTCGCCCTAGTAGACAAAAATGGGGGAAAAGAACCCGGCTTTTTTTCCCGGACCTCTCATCGCTTACAAACTAGGGGGGACACTTTGCAGCGGGAACAAGAATCTTCTTCAACCCCCCCTTATCCACCCTGCAATCTAGGGTACAGCACCATTTCCCCCCAAATTTTAACCCCATCTGAAAAACAACACCTAGATGATGTCGAAACAGGGGCCGCGGGAAAAACTCCGAATCCAGGCCTCCGGGAAACGGTGACAAACGTGGGATTTTAAAACTCTCCCATCTAAAACCTTTCTTTAAGGGGGAAACCCGGGGGAAAAAAACCCCTTTGATACCTACATAGAACTGGACAGAGTTCATAATTTTTAAACCGCCCACCAGCAATGACCCTCTACACCCGGGAAAATGTGATTTCCCGAATTCATTTCTTTGGTCTTAAGGGGGAAAGTCAGGGCCTTTCTCCTTTGAGGGCCCGCCCCGGTCTCCCTATCATGGACACCCCTTTGCAAATTTTTCCGGGATTTGTCCCCCCACACAGGGCCCAACGTGCTTGCTCAAACCTCTTCTAAAATTTCTTAAAAATAAAAAACTTTTCCAATAAAAAGGGGGGGCTTCCCGTTCTCCCTCATTGTTCGCCAGGGGAACACACCCCGAAACCTGGGGTCTCCAGATGACCTTCCTCCTTTCTCCGGACCTGCAACTCCCGGGCCCTACCCCCTATCGGAGGGGCCCTCTACCCCCCCTTTCCCCCTCCCCAAGAAGTTTTCCTTTTGGGCCGCCCCCACCTGCGGTTTCCCACCAGGACTTTTCCCGGTTTTTCCCCCAGAAGGCAAAAAGGGAAAAAAACGCCTCTAAAGAGCGGGAAAAATACCCTGATCAGCGATCCCTTTCTGTTTCCCAAATCCCCCCTTTCCCCTAAATAGAAAATTTTTTTATTTTATTTTTTGTGCCCTTTTTGGTTAAAACCCATCCCTCCTTTTTTTCCTTATTCTCATCTTAACTTAAACCCCGCTTTTGCTTCCTTTAAGCTGTATTTTTCCCTCATGAATTTTCCCCTTTTGGGCCCGGGTAAACCATGTTTTCCATTGTATCCATTTTTATACCGGGGGGCTAATGATCTAATGTTGCTTTTGTCTTCCCCGTTTTTCCCCCCGTATTTTTTGGGGGCTTCCCCGGGCCTTCTTTTTGACCCGGAAAACTCTCTGGTTTCTAGGGACTTGTCCATTAGTGACCCCTTCAGGGTACCCCCTCCTCCCTTTTGAGTCCTTTTATTTATTACTTTCCCCCCCCCTTTTTTTTTTTTTTTTTTTTTTTTTTCTCTCTCCCCCTTCTCCTCTTTTTTATTTCGGGTTTTTCCGGGTCTTTGGGTTTTTGGGTCCTTTCTTTCCCCCTCCTTTTGGGGTTTAAATGGGGGGGGCCCCCGGTTTTAGCTTCCTTTTAAACCAAGGGGCCCCAATATTCCCTTTGAAGAGGTCCCAAAAAACCCTTTACCCTTTTCCCCCCGTAAACTGTCCGATTCTATGTCCGCAGGGAAACCCATTTCAAGAGGATTCAGGGGGCCCGTTCTTAAAAAACCGGGACTTTCCACATTGGTTTGTGCCAAATTTCCCAAATTTAAAAGTTGAGGTGTTGCGATTGCCCCCCACAATTTTCCCTATCTCCTTAAAGGGAGAAATTTCATGTTTTACATAGATACCCCATTCTCAACCCTTTTAAATTTAGGGGCCCAAATTTTTCACTTTTTATTTTTCGTATATGCCCCAAATCAAGGGCCCGGTCCCCCCCCCCCCCCCCCTTTTAGAAGTTTTAACGCTTTAAAAAACCCTTTATGCAAAGGCCTTTGCTAATTTTTCGGAAAATTTTAACCCCTTTCTCTTGGGCCGCTTTATGGATAATTCCTCGGGGCGTCCGCAGCAGCCTATCATCCCTTAAAAAGGTTTTAAAAAAGGGCCCCAAAGAGGTTTCCAGCTTTGGGGACGGTTTTTGGGGGCTTCAACACCCTTCGGTCAAGGGGCTTTTTACCTTTTTTTTTCTCACCCCCACCATCCTACGTAGGATTGATTATATCCTTTGCAAACCCCAGCGCCTCCCCTTGGCTGAGAAAATACCTCTTTTGGAAAAGTCCCCTTTGGTTCCCATAAAGCTCCAATATTCATTTACGGGTCCACTCCCCTTCGCTTTGACCTGACAAGATCTTGGAAGGGTTTAACCCAATCTTTGTTATCCGATTCAGTTTTGTTGGCTGACCCGCAGCGGACCATTTTTAAAATTTTTTTCTTGACCCTAAGACATTTAAAAGCCCCCTTTTTGCAATGGGGGGCTTTGAAATGCGTGTTTCGAGGGGTTTTTAATCAAAAAAATGGAGAATTTTAAAAAACCGGGCTACAGTGTGGCGCGTGCCCTCCAGGGGTTCCTTTCCCCGGAACTCCTTTACAAACAAAGGCCCCTTTTTTCCCCTTTTTGTCCTTCATGAGCTTCTATTAGGGAGGCTAGAAAGGTTTCCCCAGGGGTTTCGACTCCTTTCCGGAGCAAGCTAATTCCAAAATTTACCGCGCAAAAAATCTTTTGAGTACGGCAATAAGAGTGGTTACTTGCTTGGGAAAAAACGCAAGGGATCAAAATACCTCTTCTTTCATCCCGGTATCAAGACCCCCCCCGGTAAAAAACAGTAAACACGACCCCTGATTTAGCCAAAAGGGGTTTCAATTTTTATTACTCCCGGCGTTTCAATTGCCCGCCACTTCCTCTCGCTCCCCTTTCCCCTCAGTCCCGAGTACCCTCCCCTTCCAATCCTTATCGTTTTAAGAGGTTGGGGACCTGGAGCTCCCTTTTTTACTGAGGAGGAAAATTACTGGGTGGTGGGGGGACCTTTCCCGGGGGGAAAAAATCCAGGGCCCCGGCCCGGTTCACTGCCAAATTTTTTAAGACCCCCGTCCTTTTTCAGGGTCACTTATGTTCAGGGTTTTAACTTTGGGTTTTCCCCCTCCTCGCCCTTTCCAGTGCCCTGAAGGGACAAAAAGGGCCCTGGGTTCCCAAGGCCCCGCAAAGATTTCCCCATGTGTTGGGAGTTTTCAGACCCCTCCCCCCTCCAAACGTTGGGCCTAAAAATTTTTTTCCAAATTATTGGCGAAACGCCCCAATGCCCATTTTCCTTTCTGGTCCATTTTTTTACCCCGGTGGGTTTTTTTCCCCGGGGGGGGAGGCCAGGGTTAAAACTCCCCCAAGAAATTTTGGGCATTTAAACCATTATTTCGCGCGCGCGGCAGGGGTCCCTCTAATGATCCTTTCATTTTACGCTGAGAAAGCGTTTGAAGGGTTTTTATTGGGGGTCTCTGACTCAACCTTTGGGAAAGAGCGGGTTCGGCCCGTTTTTCACAGCTAGATAATGTCCCTTTACCAGGGCCCCCCGGCCAGGGTCAGGGGGAATGGTTCCCCTCTCGAGTCCTTTGTCATCAAGAACGGTACAAGGCAGGGGTGTCCGCTATCCCCCCTTTTTTTTTGTTCTGGTGATGGAACACTTGCTGGAAACAAATTTTAAACCAAAACCCATATCAAGGGAATCTGCCTAGGTGGACGGAGCTTAAAAGTTTTGCCTTTGCAGAGGGTCTCTTTAACTATCTCCGCGACCCCCAAAATTTTTGCTTCCCCCCTTGATGTCCGAGCTGGCTCGTTTTTGGGCGTTTGGGCCCAATTTTAAGAAACTACTTAAATCTAGGCGTTAAATGTCTTCCCCCGACCCAAAAACTCTGGGCTCCCTAGGAAACAGTTTTTTTACTTTTCCTGGCCCACTGGGGGGATTTCCTACTTTTGGAAAAAACGGGGAAAACCCCGCTGATCTCTCCCAACTCTTTGAAGCAATTTTGTACCTTTCTTTTCGAAAATAACGTCACTGCTGGGGGGCTGGGTCGGGAAAAACTTCTCATGGTTTGGAAAGGGTGAAACCTTTTGAAGTGTCCGTCCTCCCTAAACTACTTTTTTCCTTTTCCAAAACCCTCCCAATTTACTATCCCCGCGACATATTGGGGCCCAAACTTCAGAGATGCTTTTGTTAGTTCATTTGGTGTTCGCCGGGGCCCACGAAAATTTGTAGGAAACCCCTCCCCTCCCCCCCAAGGCCGGGCCCGGGGGAGTAGGGCTTTTCCCGGGTTGTAGGCTGTATTACCGGCCGTGCCCATGCCAGACTAAAGACTTACTCGTGAAAAACTGGGGGTCCAATAGCGCGGATCTTTGCCCTTAAACCCCCCTCCCTCCCTGGACCTTTGGGGCTCCACCTCCCCGGGTTTTCGGAAGTTGGCCTTTTCCACCCTCCCACCAAAGGCTTTCCATTAAAGGGAAACCCAAACCCTCTGACTCACTCCCCGACCTCAGAGGACCATTACTCCCATAAGGATAATCCCATGTTTCCCCCTGGGTGGTCGGGTAACCCTTTCTAGGGGCCCAACTTTAAAACCTCCCCATTAAATTGGGCCCAAAGGGCAAATCCCCCTTAGAGGAGGTTGCGGCCTCTGACTGTTTTTTATCAGACCCCCTACTCCCAAGAACAGTATGAAAACATGCAGCTACCCCCCATTTTTTTTTTCTTTATCCTAAAACGACGGACCTCACTAAGCCCCGACCCCCTTTCCCCAGAAACCCTTTTTTTTTCACCGGGTGACACCTAGGCACCTAATTTCCTTGCTCTTAAAAACCCTTTTTCTTCTTTCCTCCTGTGACTCCTCCCCTCCTTTTTTAAAAACTTGGGAGGGAGAGCCCCCAGAAAACTTTACGAAGCCCCCAAAGGAGAAAAATTCATTCTCACGCCCAAGGCGGTTTTTTTGCTTGTAAGGCCCAGGAGACAAGTTTCAAGGTCTTTTCTCGATGGGATAGGGTCCCCCGACCCTTCCTAAAATGGTTTCCAGCGCCCCCAAGGCACCTGTGGAAAATGCAATAAAGAAGTAGGGAAAAATGTTTTCACATCTGGTGGGGTTGTGGGTGTCTTGCAAGGTTTTTGGGAAAAAGGGGTTTTAGGGCTATCCTTTTAAATGTACTGGGCTCTTAATCCCTAATAACCCCCCGAGGCTACCCTACTTTAAAAATCTCCCTCCCACTAGGGGCGTATAAAAAGGTCCTTGGTTTTGACACCTCCTTCCCAAACCCGCAAAATCGATCATTTCCCCGGGAAGTGGAAGCAAAACCACCCCTCCTTCCCTGGCGGGAAAGGGCCCGAGGAAAGGGAAGCCTTAAATCACCGTAAAGGGGGGGGGGAATGATAGCGCATAGCCCTGATGCCCACCCCAGAAATGATTTTACCGGTGCCCCCGGGGTTTTTTAAACAGGGGGAAAACCCCCAAATTTAAATCACTTTTAGGGCCTGTTCCCAAGTCGGGGGGGGTTGTCGGGGGGAGGCTTCTTTGGTTTGGGGCCCCCCTGGCCATATGAAAAGATCCCCCCGGGGATCCATACCCCAAAACCCCCCCTTTTTTTTTTTTTCTCCCCTTTTTTTTCCCCTTTTTCCCCCCCCTCTCTCTTTTTAAATTTTCTTCTCTCCCCCTTCCTCTTCCCCCCCCCCATTAATTACACCCAAACCCCCCTCCCCCCTTTTTTTTGGGGGCTACGGGGCCTTTGCCCCCTTCCCCTGGTGGCCCCATTTTTGAGTGCCTTTTCGTTAAAAGGGGCTGTCCCCAAATAAACCCAAGTCTTTGCCTTACCCCGGGGCCCCCTGGGGCCCGTTCCCCAGCAGGCCCTGGGGGCCTCCCCTCTAAAATTGGCACCCCCCAAACGATAAACACACCCGGGGTTTTTTGAGGGGACTGTTTTTGGAAAATATCTTTGTTAAACCTTTTAACTTTTTGTTTTTTTTTTTTAAATCATTAATACGGGTTTTAAACAGTTGTTGCTTTCACTCTGGTTACAACCCCATTTCATTTGATCCCTTTTAGGGAAAATTTTTCTGTTTAAAAGGGAAAAATTTTTAATAAAAATTTTTAAAATTTAAAAAAAAAAAAACCAAAAACAATGTTTTTCTTTCCCATTTGAACACTTCATCAGGTTTCCATTTCCAAATGCCAAGTTTTCAGATGGGAACATGAAACACATTGTTTTTAATGTAAAATAAGCTCCGTATCTGCTTTCTACACTTTCACTGATGATATGGATATTAATTATGTCATAAATTCTATAGTTCTGCAGTGCAAGGTTATACAGGGTTAAAGTTTGCAGTTTCTCTCATCAGTGTTTTTTTTTTTTTTTTGCATGAAGCTTGTGTCCTTGTAGTGTTATGGTAGCATCAAACATAGTTTCCTTAAAGGGTTGTCTCGCTACAAAGATCATAGTTTAAAGTGAGGGGACCAAAAATGTAAGCATGTACGTCCTTGGTTATCATTAGCAAAGTGCTACGGTTTTAGAGAATGGGCTGATTTATTGTCCTTAGCAACGGAGATTGTTTACAGGTTGGGTTACACCCTTCTAGTTTATTATTGGGTGAAGGCCAAGTTGTGTGCTGCCCAGGTCGCGGATGGAGAAAGAGGGCAGGTGCGACATAGTGTGCGGGGTAGGGTTAGATTCACTGACTGCAATCAGTGGTCCTGCAGCAGAAAGAGATCATGTGCAGTCCCATGTAAACACAAAGATAACATGTACAGTTTTGTTCTGCAGATCTATAGAGGTCAGAGGTGTAATAATCTGCAGAATATATCGCTGTGTGAGAGAGACAGAAAAAAAATCACCCATCTTTCTCAGAGTCCTGAATGTGAAATGTCCATTCTAGTTACAAAGTATATAGAGAGAGTGAGAGATTTAGATATACACTATGGAGTTACACTTAGCTTTTCACTTCCAAAGACAGCTGAGAACTTCTCCCTTCCCCCAGCTCACACAGAATTAATTCTCACTGGCACCCTTTGGGGGGGGGGGGGGGTGGCTGCAGAGAGCGAAGATACTCCCAGCTGGGAGGAGAAACATGTCCTTCTCTTTCACAAGCTCTGCTTAGCAACCAGTATAAACGGCTGCCAAATGCTGAAATGAGTCAACCCCTTTAAGTATCAACTATGGCCACTTGTTTTGCGTTACCAAGGACATATTTTAATGCTAGTGTAGATGTATAGAATAAAGGTTGGACACTAGCTGTGTTATTTTGTCATGCGCAGTAGAACCACTGACCTTTAGAGATCCTAAAAAATTATTGTCATTCATACTAACACATCCCACACTAACCAGAGATTAAGAATAATTCGAGGTGTGTTTTTAGGACTGACCAATAAACGAAGCTGATTAATGAGGTGATTGTTATAATTCGAGATGGGAGAATCGATTCTAACAAAGTGGAATTCGTTTAGAATTTCATGAAAACTTTGGTTCTGAACGAAGTGGAAGTTTGGGGTGATTCGCGGGAACGAAGCGTGTTTTTAATTGATAACATTTCTGCGAGCACATGGCGTTACATGGGGCAAATAACTCTGGGAAGAAGAAAGGAACATCAATGAAGTGCAGAGATAAAGCAAATCAGAGACCGGCGGGATTCTGTGACGTCACCGCACTATATAAGTCCCGGCGCGACGCTGGCAGTTCACGTTCCTCTCTCTGCAGTTGTAGCTGCTGCAGCTCCTGTAGCAGGGGGAATCTCACCAAAAGAAAGAACCTTTATACAGCCATTTTTGGGGGGGTGTCACAGCTTTTCTCACGGGACTGCTTTTTTCCTTTTAAAAGAACACCAAAAACCCCGGTATATTTGGATATGTAAAGCTAAAAAATTTCCTTTTAAAGCCAAAACGTAAAAACCCAAAAAGAGGAATAAATGGCCATAAAATACAATTTTTAAAGTAAAAAGGGTTTTAAAAAAATATGTACTAGTGTAGACACAACAAACTCAAAATTATATTTACAAAAAAAATGGGAAAAGAACCAGTCAAAATGAAGGCACACATGTGGGACAGGGGGACTGGTGAGTGTACATGTATCCCTGGGAAAAGGGGGAACTTTTTAACCCCAAACCCTAAATATGAAAAATCAGGAGAGTCACCCCGTTAAGGGGGTCCTGCAAAACCAAGCCTTTAAATTACATCCTATAGGTCCAAACCCCAACATGTTTCGATCCCCCCAAAAGGGGATCGCATGGGGGAAATGTTTAGGAACGCAGGGAAAAAAGGAAAAAGTGTGCAACATTTTTTTAAAAATGGTGCACAAACAAAGTACCTTTTTAAAGCTGCGCTAAAACATATACCCCAGGGGAACCCGGGACAATCAGTCAATCTGATACAGGCAGAGTACTTGGGATTGGGCGCCGGGGGTGGGGTACAGGAAAAAAGGCGGGGCCGGGATTACTGGGACGCCCTTACAGGGTGGGGGGACTTTTTTTCCCTGCATCATTACCTTTTTTGGACTTTCTTTTCATGGTGATTGATGCCTGTACCCTAACCCCTATCCGAAGGTTAATTAAGTGTTTTTTTGCTGTTTTAGTCAGTAAAAAAACAAAGTCGTTTTAAACACGCCACATTGCTGTTTTTAAATTTTTTGGGGCCCTTTCTTTTGCGCAAATTTTGTCCAAGGGTTAATTAAGCGTTTTTTGCTGTTGTTGGCAGTAAAAGAAAAATGTGTTTTTTAAAAGCCAAAAAGAAATTTTGCCCGTTGCATAATTTTTTATCCGAAATTTTTAAAGCCTGTTTGCCCTTTTTTTAAATTTAGTAAAAACACAGTTTTTTTTTAAAAGGCCCCATACAAGTAAATTTTTCCTGCCCATTTGTGGACAGGAAAATTTTTATCAAGAGTTACCCAAACTTGTTAGTGGGTTCATTTGGAGTCAAATACGGGGTGTGTATTTATATATACAGATTCTTCATTAAACAGAGTCTGTACATTTTTAAACAAACGTATGTCAACAGAGAGGTGGCAGGCTCTTCATTTTCGAGGGGAAGTGGCACAAAAATTCCTGGGCAGGCCAGGTCACAGCAAGAAGAGGACGTCGCAGCAGCGGTCCTGGGGTGGGCCAAAACGCCGGTGTCATGTGCGGCCGATGTTGACCAGAAAACCCAAGGTTTTCTTGATTGGTTGACTAGGTCATCCACTTCCCCCCGATAATCTGATAACTCCACCCAAGAGTGGGTAGGAACATCAACCAAAACTTTTATTTTGGCATGGCCCGGGAGCGGGTCACCGGCCCTACCTTCTCAACCCCCTCTGCCCATCCTTTCCCCTCAGCCAGAATCTACTTGTGGTCGGGCCAGCGCCACTATATAGCGAGGATTACAATTTTTAGGAGAAAAGTCGCAGTCTTGGCGCGAAGAAATGGGGGCCAAAACCCCTGCTTCTTGCGTGGCGGCAAAGTATAGAGTGGGGAGGGCATGGGAGGTCTGTTTTGAGGGGTCATCTTGAATACCAAGACGTTGAGGACAACATGAAGATCAAAAAAATAAAACGTTTAGTAGCCGACCGCACTTGGGTGCCGGGTGAACAAGGGGTTCATCTCGCAGGGGAAAAGGGGTCAGCTTGCGCCCAGGCAGCAAGGGGGAGGGGCCGGGGTCAGAGGATAGCGCATTGTGGGTCGGGAGCCAAGCGGCCACGGGGTAAAAAACCCGTTCGCAGGTCCCCCAAAAAAGTAGCGGAACGGGGCTCGGAGGCCACGGCGGGGAGTAGTCACTCAGTGCGGAGCATTGGCGGTAAACAGCCTCCACAGTGTGGGAGTTCTTTGCTAAGACATGGGAGGGGCCCAATATCGGGATATGAGAATCTGTGGGCGAAAGTGAAGCGTGGCCCGGGAGCTAATGTTGGGGACCACGGCCCTGTGTCAAACATGCATTTCACCCCTCCGGTGGCCTGCAGAAAACATGGGTCAGAGTGGGGTCCACCCCGCCGCCGAGCAACAGCAGCGCCCAGTGGCACTCATGCCATTGCAGCTGAAAAGGCTCCACCCCCTCTGAGAAGGGAGCTTTTTCTCTTTGCCTCTACCCCGGCCAGACACTCCTGCTCCCCTACTCATGGCACAAAGTCGTTCAACGGGGGCGATTGCAAAGAGACAAAGTATGCATCCAACCATCCAAAGGTGCAGAACTGACGTTCCCTTTTTCCAAATTTGTTGGTACTCAGTCCCCCCCTTTTAAAAATGGTGGTCTGCACCGTTCAAGAATTAATGCCTGTGCTGAGCCGGGGGTGGAGAGTTCCCAAGCCGTAATTTTTTTTCCCAAAAAGGCATACCACCCTTTAAAATATGAAAAACAAAAAGGTGGGCCCAGTCCTTGGCCTTTCTTTTTTTCCAAGGTGCATGGAGCGCGGACTGTGGACTATAACACGTCAGGGCCAGTAAAAGTCCTTTACGGCCCCGGGGTGAATGTGCTTCCTGCCGGGGCACACCAACAACTTGGCAGGAGACGCCGCTTTCTCCCCCACGTTTAAAAACTGCTGCTCCTGCCCAATGTTCGCCCCCACCACCACCACTCCCACCACCATCTCAGCCTCCAAAAGTCTGCTCCATCATAAAAAGTGTAGGGCACGCGGTGTCAAGCGTTTTACACCTGGCTTGCCTCGGCAAACGAATCACACGGGGGAGGAACTGCTCCGCTCATGACAAGAAATCGATGTTTGGCTTTCTCTGCGCCAACTGCAAACGGAACCATGGTGACGAAAATGGGGGGAAAACATGGTGTCCCACTGCCCAAAGGAGGATGGTCCATGCACCTGCATGGCGATTGTTCAATCTATTGTAAAAGGTTCCCCTGAAGTTTTCAGTTTCCCCGATCTTATAAGACTGAAATGCCAGGAAACGTGCATGCATTCATCCTCCTAAAAAAGCCGGGGCACCCCTCTGGGTTGCGCGGCAGAAACGGCCCCCCCCAACACACGTTTTTGCTATTTTTTTCCACCCTTTGGGAATTTCAGCCTGACAAGTTGGACTGACGTATGAAAGAGAAAGGCCATTAACGATTTTTTTGATGATCCAGGCGGAAGGATACCCCCCGTGAACTTTGATGTCAGCCAGTGGCAGCTCATCGTGACCCTGCCCTTTTCTGAGGCCATTTGGGAGGTCTTTATTTTTCAGTGCCAGGCTAGGATGAATAACGTCATTCCTGCTTATATCCTGTAACAGATGCTGAAAAAACTGCTGGGCAGGGACTGGGGAGTGGCGACTAATCTCATGGGCCACATAGGCCCTTGGGGACTGAAATGGGGGAGACATTGGGCACAAGCATTGTCTGGTGAAATGAGTGGTTTTTCTCCCAGGTATAGGGGGGGAGGGAGGGAGCGTAGGAGGTAATGGAGATGAGGCGATGACCCGCAAGCATCGTGGCAGTATCAGTGGGGATGGAGGGAGGGATCCCTCGGAGTGCTTGTGCAGTGGCCCCCGAATACTACTTGCCGGTAGTAACAGCCCAATAGTCACCATCCGGCAGAGGGAGATTTTTGGCTCTCCACCTATTGGACCCTCGCTACCCCCTCCAAAAAGGGGGCCTTTTTTACACTGCTGAGGGGAGGACAAATAAATACTAAGAAAACCCTCCCTGTCAGTTGGCTGCGCCAGTGCGGCATTGTCCCCCCCTCTGAAAGGGCTGACCGGGGGTTTTTCCCGCGCTCACGAACCATGCCGCAGCTGCTGTGGGAAAGGGGGGGGGGTAGGAGCTACCCTCTATCAGCAGCAAACCAATTGGAGTCGCTGAGAGCACTTCCTTCACCCGCCCCAGGAGGGGGCACTTGCCAGCGCAGCGCGGACCTGGAGCACCCTGAACCAACAGGTGTGGATACTTGGGCAGACTCTGCCACCCCAATTAAAAGATCCCCTGGGCTATGGCCTCAAATGGATGTATGGCCCCAACTTGCCGAGTTTTCGTGGGGGAAGTTGTCCTGCCAGCCCGAGTGTGGCATCAGAGGGGTGTTCATGCAGCGGGGGCCATCTTACCCCAAAGGGAACCCATTGTCCCCCCGGAAAAGTGGGAAAGACTGACCTTTGTCAGATGAAACAGTGTGGGGTCGGGCCGGGTTTCCCCCACACCAATGCCTTAGGCGTCAGATTACATCAGCCATGAGCCTCACCCCAAAATTTGAAAATGAGCTGGGTTCAAACTACCTGCCTCAGCCACTTTTGTGCCGCCACGCGCCTGATGCCACACATCTGCTGCCATTTCTCCATCTGCCTACACCATCTTTACCAGGGACTGGATTGCCACCACCTCCACACTGTGTCATTGTGCCACTCTCTGACCTCTGCGCTCTTGTGTTGTGCTGTGGTCACCTCCACACTGTTCATTGTGCCACTCTTGACCTCATGTTATGCTGCTGCCCTGACCCCAAACTGTGTCATTTGCCACCCTTACCCATTCTGTTGCTCCTGCCGTCCCTCCATCTTGTCATTGTGCCATCTGTGGCCACTCTTGTTTTTTTCCACCCCGAATTTGTCATTGTGCCACTGTCTGACCTCATGCTGCTGCTGTTGTTGATGCCATTTCCACACTGTGTCATTGTGCCACTCTCTGGGCCTAATGCTACACCTAAAGTTGTCCTGCGGTGCCTCTCAGTGCCTACCTCATGCTGCTGCGTGCCGCTGTCTCCGGGAAACCTGGTTTCCAATCCGTTCATTTTTCCCACTGTCTGACCTCATGCTGCTTCTGTTGATGACGTCATCTCCACACTGTGTCATCGTGCCACTCTCTGACCTCATGCTGCTGCTGTTGTTGATGACATTTCCACACTGTGTCATTGTGCCACTTTGTGGGTTCCTAATGTTGCTACCACCTAAAGAATTTGTCATTGTGCCACTCTGTGGCCTACTCATGCTGCTGCCAAGTGACCGCTGTCTCACTGGAACACCCTGTGGTTTCCTAATGCCGTTTCCACCCACATCACTCTATGACGTTGCCTCTATGTTTAGTTTTCCCCTTCTTTCACCTGTCAGAAGGAATGGGAAGGATCAGGATTGTCTAGCCAAAAGCAGGAGTGGATACAGAACACAGAAGACATGCAAATATCCCATTTACTGGTCATCTCTGTTTTGGATCAACTCCTGTTTGTTTTTGGCCTTAGCAATACTGATGGATTATTGACCGATTGAAAGCGGACACTGTCGGATGAAAGGAAGGGCAAAATGATCAGAGACGTCAACGCAAAATTACTGCCGAAACCCTCTCCACTCATTCGGGGGGGCCTCTACACATATCAGCGTTTTATAGAACAGGTTCTGTCATATTTTGGTCTCATGGAGTGACCCATGCTGTGACGTCCCCTTATTGTGCTGCGATCTGTGGCGGCTCCAGAAACCTACTACTGTGTTCTTTGACGCTATGGTAGGATCTTAGCCCTCAGCTTGTCTTTTTCCAGCTGGTGTTGCCATGATTTTATCAGGCTGCATACCTGCTTCAGTTTTTTGGTCAGTTTTGCCCCTGTAAGTGCACAGGGAATTTTAGAGGGAAGCGATTCTAAGAGCGGCGGCAGTCATGTGCGTGTCATACTAAAACACAACATTGCATGAAGACCAAACAAAGCTCCCTCTGCATATTTAAGTATGGCACAGCATTCTACAGCACCCTGCATGCTCTGTGCAGCCTGGAAATAGCTTTTTAACGCGATTCGTCCCGAAGTAATTCGGAACGAAACAGATTTTGTCGGAAAATTCGGCGAACTCGGCGAACCGGATTTTTGAGAAATTCGCCCATCTCTAGTTATAATACATGAACAATAGTAAGAGGTGTTGTTAAAAAAAAATGATTATACTGTTTTGTCCAATAAAAATATATCCGTTTTGCATAAACCACTGAAAGTTTATAAAACCGCTTGCCCAGCTTTTAATAAAGGAGAAAGGATGCAGCGGCATTTTTGTAAATGTCTCTTGTTCTTTCGACGATGTATGTGCATATATTCTCTTCAGTTAATTTATAACTTGGACACTGCAAAAACAAAGCTGGGAGATATTTTAGTCTCCGATAACTAACAATTTTGGCGCCTACTGTGAATAATTGGAAGATTCTGGCTGCAAAGACACATTCCATTTCAAATATCTGGACATCCGTGTAGATTGGGAAGCGAAAATACAGCTGTAGCATAAAAAGGTAAATTAATACCTTACTTTTTCGCTTCGTAAATGCGTGATTCCAAGTTTGGGTGAGATGTTTATGATAAAGAGGTTCATTAATTATATTAATGAGAGCAGCAGACCTCCTTTGGCATAAGAACCTCAGGAAAATGCTTTTTTGTGTTGGTGATGATGTGCTAACCAAAGATGGGTAATCAGAATAGACATAACCAGCTGTGGACTCCAGATTGTTTTGGAAATGGCTGTTTGGAGAGTTGTGCCTTCTGGAAGCACAACAATACAAGGTGAGTATGTTATTTGAACATATCACACACCATTTTGTGAATTTATTACACTAGGGAGCTCTTTTGCACTTTTTATCTCTCTTTGTCTTATCTGAGAGCAGGGAGTGGTGTCACCACAGATTGGCACACAGGATGTGGGTGTGTTATCTCTAACAAACAAAGGAGACTAATTACTTGTTTACTTTGAGCTCTGAAGGGCTCTGCTCTATAGATAAGATCCCCTGCTCTCATGTCAGTGAAATTAGAAGAGTTGTGAATACAGTGCAGGTATGCTAATCGCTTCTATAGAACCAACCACACTCTGATAAGGACGAGCAGAGAAGTGTGACTCTCATGCTGCTTTTGGCTCTGTGAAACAACATGGTGAGACAGTGCCTTTAAATAAGTTCTATAGAAAAAAGAGAGGACTAAAAAGGTAATGATATTTTATTGGTAACAGATTCCTGTAGCGAATTGTCCTCGTTGTGTGCGGGGCAGTTATGGATATTGATTCCGGCGATTGCCACACTGAGACCATAGCATCTCTCTGTATAAGAAACAATAGTTTCCTGTACTGTTGCCAGACATTTGCAGAGAACCTGTCTTATCCTGCCTTCTCTGACAGTGCTAACTGACAAGCCGATTTCATTGGTATCAATTATGTGTGAATAGGTTTCTACTTTGTATAACTTACAGCTTTTGCAGTCCCATACAGCGCTATGCGGCAGGAGGCCAATGTATTTACCAAATTGGAATCTTTCTTCCTATTCACAGTAATAGGGAGAACATGGTCAAACACCAGTGAGTGGGTGCAGGGTGCTTGTCAGAACTACAGTATGGTCATAGATGGACGACACATGGCTGAAGTCAGAGTGTTTGTCACTACTTTCTGCTGACCTCCGAGAGGGCAGATAACTGGTGGAGGGGCATATTGTTCCCTTTAAACATTCTAAGCTCTACACTTGCAACATATACATCATTCATCAAAAGGAATTCTCCCCTATGTGAGTTCCCTGATGTTCAAAAGACAAGATTTGTTGCTGCAACATTTCCCACAATCTAAACATAAAAATGGCTTCTTTCTTGTCTGACTTCTTCGATGTTGCACAAGATTTGGTTTCTAAAACATTTTTCAGAGTCTTAACATGCAAATGGTTTTGTTCATATGTGACTTTGTAGATGCTCCACAAGATCTGTCTTCTGGCTAAATCCTTGCCCACATTCTAGACAGGAGAATGACTTGGCCCCTGAGTGAGTTTGCTGATGTTTTACGAGATGACTTTAAGCTTAAAGCATTTTCCACATTCTTCACATGAAAGTGTCCCCTGAGTGTGAGATTTTAAATGTCCGACAAGATAACATTTCTTGATAAAACATTTCCCACATTCTGAGCATGGGAATGGTTTATCTTCTTTGTGACTTCTTAAATGTTCCTTAAGACTTGATTTGTATGGGAAACATTTCCCACATTCTGAACATGAAAATGGTTTCTCCCCTGTGTGAATTTCTAGATGTTTCATGAGAGCTGATTTATGGATAAAGCCCTTTCCACATTCTGGGCATTGACATGGCTTTTCGCTTGTGTGAATTTTCTGATGTGTCTGGAAACTACTTTTGAGCCTGAAGCATTTTCCACATTCAGAACATGACAATGGTTTCTCCCCTGTGTGATTTCTTGTATGTTCTATAAGTCTTACTTTCTGGATAAAACATTTTCCACATTCTGAACATGAAAATGGCTTCTCTCCTGTGTGAATTTTTATATGTTCCACAAGTCTTGCTTTGTTGATGAAACATTTCCCACAGTCTGAACATGAAAAAGGCTTCTCCCCTGTGTGACTTCTTAGATGCTCCACAAGTCTTGCTTTGTTGATAAAACATTTCCAACACTCTGAACAAGAAAATGGCTTCTCTCCTGTGTGAATTCTTAAATGTTCCACAAGCTTTCCTTTTATGAAAAAAACATTTCCCACATTCTGAACAAGAAAATGGCTTCTCCCCAGTGTGACGCTTTAGATGATCCATGAGATTTCTTTTTCTGAAAAAACATTTACCACATTCTAAACAAGAAAATGGTTTTTCCCCAGTGTGACGCTTTAGATGATCCATAAGATTTTCTTTCAGGCTAAAAAATTTCCCACATTCTGAACATGAAAATGGTTTCTCTCCTGTGTGACATCTTTGATGTTTCAGAAGATCCGCTTTGCTAATAAAACATTTCCCACATTCTGAACATGAAAATGGTTTCTCTCCTGTGTGACATCTTTGATGTTTCAGAAGATCCGATTTCCTAATAAAACATTTCCCACATTCTGAACATGAAAATGGTTTCTCTCCTGTGTGACATTTTTGATGTTTCAGAAGATCTGATTTCCTAATAAAACATTTCCCACATTCTGAACATGAAAATGGTTTCTCTCCTGTGTGACATTTTTGATGTTTCAGAAGATCCGATTTCCTAATAAAACATTTCCCACATTCCGAACATGAAAATGGCTTGTCTACTGTGTAACTTCTCTCACTTTCGATAAGACTTGGTTTCTTGCAAAGACATTTCCCACATTTCAGGTAAGAAAAGGGTTTCTCTGTTGTAGGATTTTCCCGATTTCCAACATGTGATTTCCTAGTAAACGATTCCCCACATTCTGAACATGAGAATAATTTTTCACCTCTGTGACTTTTCTTGTGCATAGAAAGATGAGATTTGGTCTTAAAGCGTTTCTCACATTCAGAACATGGAAACATTTTGGCGGGTCTAAATCCAGTTTTTGGTTTGCTATTCCATGACAAATTATCTTCTCCTTCACAATAGGAGTCTTCATCTGTAAAAAGAAACAAAAAAAATTACCAAAGAGAATAATTTAGATCTTATTTTAAATAAAAAAAATTCCATAAAATTAGCAAATCAAGATATGAGGTTCTTCTCTTTCTATTTACACATATCTTATGGAGCAGCATACCCAGCCGAACCTAAGGACTCATTATACTCAATCGAGTCACACTATTCTAAGCACCAGCTTATTGTGTGGCCAGCGTGTGCATCACTGACAGCAGCAAGATGAGCGGCAAGTGACTCATTAAAGAGGTTTTCTTATCACAAGCTTTCGCAGACTTGAGCAGTTTCTGTCTCTTACAGCTTCAAATCCAGGGTCGTGTCTCTCCTCCCAGTAGACGTGTCTTCCCTCATTGAAGACTGGTGACATCATCATTCTGTGTGAGCAGTGGGAGAGGATGCCACAGCTCTGCAGATCTCCTAAAAAAGTCAGTTTTCATGCCTGCAGAGCAGTCACCTCCCTCCACAAGCTCCTTGTAAACAGAACACATGTATTGCTGTAAACAGTTATACATACAGCCTGAAATCATGAAACAAATTTGAGACATGCCCTCTGCTATGAGGGTAGGTTATATGGGTGGGGGAGCAGAGTGTATAAGGCTGTGTTATATGGGTGTGGAGAGTGAAAAAGTAGCTAGAGACTCAGTAATTGCCCAGATCCTTTACATAGAACTATTACTGGGAGATGAGCATAGAGAGGAGCTTAGACAGCCTTTATTATAAACACACAGTCAACACAGAAAGCTGAGGCTGCTAGTTTCACTTTAATTTTCCACAGCTCAGAGGGAAGTAAGCACAGAGTGCAGGCAACCGATCACAGCACAGGGGGCATGTCCCAACGGGGTGAACTAAATATCAGGTGTAGCCCGACTTCAGGATGCTGATTAAGCTCTAGACACACAGATTAGCTCATATCTGCTATACTAAATGATTTAGGTAATGGAAACCAATTGCAAAAGTGCTTATTTTTACTGCCCACATCATTACAGATATGATCTTTGTAGTGAGAAAACCCCTTTAAGGTCCTGGCACCCCATACATGCTCAGCTGGTTTCACATCTGGGGAATTAGGGACCAGGATAGTATTTGGAAAACTTAGTCACGCTCTTCCAATCAATGTCGGACATTTGTAGCCATGTGATGTCGCATTGTCTGGACAGGAAGAACACATCCACCCCAGGGGAGATCATCAGCATGTATGTGTACCTTGTCTCTATGATGAATTCATACCCAAATCCAGTGACAGCACCAGAGATTGCCCCAAAAACCTTCCCCAGACTATAATGATGCCAGCATAAGCTTGTGTTCTGCCAGCAATGGTTACAGGGTGTTTGTTCTCGGATGTTTCTCCCATGACACGCCAAAGGCCATCTGTTCTATGAAGAAAGAGAACAGCCCCAGGGCTCCATATGCACAAGGGTAAGCAGAGGTGCAGTGGCATCTGTCTGCTCTGGGGCCTCATTCACAGTAGGGTTAGCAGAAGTGTGGTGACATCTGTCTGCTCCAGAGTCCCATAACCAGTAGGGTTAGCTGAGGTGCAGTGACATCTGTCTGCTCTGGGCCCCATACACAGTAGGGTTAGCAGAGGTGCAGTTACATCTGTCTGCTCTGGGCCCCATACACAGTACAGTTAGTAGAGGTGCAGTGACATCCATCTGCTCCAGGGCCACATACATAGTAAGGTTAGCAGAGGTGCAGTGACATCAGTCTGCTCCAGGGCCCCATACACAGTAGGGTTAGCAGAGGTGCAGTGACATCTGTCTGCTCCGGGGCCTCATACATGAGGGTTAGCAAGAGGTGCAGTGTAATACCGTCTGGCTGCTCGAGGCCACCTACAGCCCACAAGGTTAGCAGTGTCCCAGTCATAATACTGGTCTTAGTTCTGGGGCCCCATACACAGTAGAGTTAGCAGAGGTGCAGTAACATCAGTCTTCTTCGGGGTCCCATATGCTGGAGGGTTAGCAAAGGTGCAGTAACATCAGTCTTCTTCGGGGACCCATATGCTGGAGGGTTAGCAAAGGTACAGTATTTGTTACACACCTGGATTCCCCATTTTGGTGGGGAGCTGCTCCACTGTACCATGCTTCTTCGTCACCACACCTTCATAGCCAATGTTCCCCTCTCACATCAATGCCGTGTGTTGCTTTATAGTTTCTGTGACCGTTATTCGCAATGCCGCCATTTGGCATTCACGATACCCTTTAACCACAGCAGCCAACAACAGGTCACAAGTACCGCCACCCGGGGCATAAGCTCATAATTATCCTGCGATAAAATGCTGATAAATTAATCTATGATTACAGCGAGGGATGTGTGCACAGACAGCCTATCGCACACCTTATACACCTTATACACCCACCAAGCACAAACAGCCTATCACACACCTCATACACCCACCAAGCACAGACAGCCTATCAACTTATACACCCACTAAGCCAGTGTGTCACATGTGACTTTCTTCTTAAGCTACACGCTGCAGCCGTCAAAAGCAGGGGCGTAGCTACAGGGGGTGCAGCGGTAGCAGTCGCTACCGGGCCCAGCAGCCTGAGGGGGCCCAAAAGTCCTCCTGCCACATAAGAAAATACCAGCATTGTAAATGGTGCATGGTAACTGTGGGGCCCCCATTTCACTTTTCGCACCAGGGCCCAAGAGCTTGAAGTTACGCCTCTGGTCAAAAGTAAGAAGTGGTCATATTAATTTGCCTCAACTGTGTAGCTATTATACAGCTGCTGTACGGACCGTGTGTGATATTTCTTCTGTCTTTAGATACTTTTTGCATTTCTATAGATAGTTTTCAATAGTGTCTAGAAAGGAGGCTTGGCCATGTGAGGTTACAACTTTATTACTGGTGTGTGCCACAAATCTGGTAAAGTAAGCCAAGGAGGAATGTGTCTGCAAGATGCAACAACTCTATCACCCAGCATGCACCACTCCGGTACATACCCCAACCCTATCACCCAGCATGCACCACTCTGGTACATCCCATATCTTCTGTGGTCTCCTCTGGGTTGTTGTGCTCTTTTCTACAATAATAATAACTCTGCCCCAGTGACTGAATACAGTGTATATATGTGATGACCAGATGGTGGGGGAATCTTGGGGAACCTCACACCTGGTCTATCCTCTATAATCATGAAGGTCTCCTCTTACCCGGTGATGTGAGAGGCCGGGGATCCTCCATCATGATGTCCTTGTACAGATCCTTGTGTCCTTCTATGTACTCCCACTCCTCCATGGAGAGATAGACAGCGACATCCTGACACCTTATAGAAACCTGACAACACAAAGATCCCAATAAAATACAAATCCATACACCTAAAAGGAGCAGTGATATTCACGTAGCAGATACATATACCTTCTTACCACAAAGACTATATTTCACCATGGAGGTATATGTAATTTAAAACTTTTCCCAAACACATTAGGCTTTTGATTTTACCTCGGTCAGTAGATAATAGAGAATTTATCTGCTCTGAGTGCACACAAGTTTCCTTGGTTACGATTATAATTTTCCTTCCTGATTAGTCAGAGAGCAGGAAGTGACGACAACAGGATGGAGCTCACTCTCAGAAACGACTTGTTATCTATAAGGGGATGTTCGCATGGCTTATTTTGCCTTATGCAAGCTGAAATTACGGTAATTCATAGCTCTCAGAGAAGTATGGATTACACGTTGTCTCCCCGCGCGTACAATATGGTCGTATTGTACGCGCGGGGGGAGAATTGTCATGTTAATTGTTCATGGCAATTACGCACCACTGACAATGCAAGTCAATGGGGCCAGCCGGGTGCCGCGCCCCCGTGCTTTGGAAATACATGCTGATCAGTGCGTGGTTCCAAAACACCCGGCTTATAAGCCGTGTGAACAGAGCCTAACAGGATTAGCTTTTGTTTACATTCCTTGGAGCACGTGTAGTTCTTTTTACTGAAAACTAAATCTCTTGCACTTAGGTCTTTGCTATGTCTCAGCTAGTCATAGAGAAGCTAAATACTGCTATAGAACCACCCGCAGACTGTCAGAGGCAGAGTGAAAGAAAAGCTGCTGTAGAACAGCATGGTGAGAAAACCCATTTAAACATGAACCACCAATTGGAATACACCATCAATTTACCTTAAACGTTTGCAAATCAATGGGATCAAACCACCTATGTTGACAAGGTAGATTGACAGTAAAAAGAAAAAAAAAATTGCAACTTAAATTATCTCAGTATGTTGGCGTCAGGAAAAGTCTTCTGTATATTAGTCATACAATGTGTAGAGCCTTAGTGCACATGTCATACAATGCGTAGAGCCTTAGTGCACAAGAGTCCTTAAATGTTTAGAGCCTCAGTGCACAAGTTATACAGTGTGTAGAGCCTTAGTGCACATGTAGCAAACTGTATGAGGCCTATAATGTGTAGAGTCTTAATGCATGTTACTGAACAGATCATATGTCGCATTAAAATGTCCCTGACAATAAACAACCTGTTTTTCTAGTATATAATAATCAAAACAATGGGTGGATAAGTTGTTTTTCTCGCTTTAGTCAAAACATTAATAATAACTCTGATTTACCAGGTGATATGCTGCAAATTAATTATTAGTAAAGCAAAACAAAGATAATGTAAAAGGTTACTACTTGCGTATGTTTTATAGAAGTAACCAATTTAGTGTATTATGACTAAACTAACCAATGGTATTGCAAATTGTAATGAAAAGAGTGAAGTAATGATGATGATGTATTGGATATTATAATAATGTCACACCTTCAAACCAACCTGAATAAAAGCTTGTATGTATTAACCAAAAGAAAGAATTTTGCTTCTGAATCAACTTGATGTCAAGCGTCAATCTTCTGACATGATGTCTATTCTGATATCAATTTAGAAACTGACACAACAAGGGCTTAGTCGCAGGTTTATAGTGACAACATATTCAATGATTCACCAGCCCAGATGTGAAGTTACCACCCTAGTAAATCAATGGGACCTCCATATATGACCAGGATGTATATGCAGAGAGGAGAGTAATAGTAGCTAAATAGTGTCATCCAATATAAAGACACAGTCACATAAAACAGCAGGGCTGAGCCATGACAACAACATATTATATGACAATAAGATTGTCACTAAAGGTATCTGCATGATAGACGTAGACCTGATACCACTGCTCGGCAACAGCAAATACTGCACCCAGATAAATGACAAGCATATGAAATGGAAGCCATAAATCCCAGCTCCAATCACAGGATCTCATGTTTACATCCACCGTTTATAGGCGTCCATGGCCCACTGTGACGTACGGTCTATGACATGTACTAAGGTTCTAAACATTGAAGGATTCATTTGCACAAAGGCTCTACACATTGTATGACTCGTGCACTAAGGCTCTACACAGTGTATGACTCCTATACAGAAAGAATTTCCTGACGCTGAGACAAATCTAATCACTGTGCTATGTCCTGGTATGTGAATTGTGAATAGTGGACTACACCCCCCATCATTGTCTCTGCTGTATATGTTTAAATTGCTGTGCTATGTCCTGGTATGTGAATGCCTAGATTTCACCAAATCTCTGTATTGAATAATCACCCTATGTTTATTTGTATTGCTAGTGACCCCACATACTGCCCTTGTAGTATCTTGTCTGCTGGCTTATTTGTAACTCCACCCATTGCTGGTAGCAGGGCCCACTGATTTATATCAATGAACTGCACATAGCATGGTATAAATTAGTTAGCTTGGGTCAGTCTAGCCAGGTAGAGAAGTGAACCATATCTGGAAGTGAAACAGATATGAAAGTGATTGATTAGATTAAATAAAACCAAAATTAAACCGGAAGTGGGCCGAAGGGGGCTAGGAGGAACACCTTTTTGGCGAGTACTGTATCTAGTCTTTTTAAAAAAGCCTTATTCACCATGCTCACTATTGCTGACTATCTTGCAGCCATCTACCTCCTGGCCTACCACCCAGTTATGCCCCCAGAGAAGCTTATCCACATCAGCGCCTCTCTCCTTCCCTCACCCATGTGTTCATCACACACTCTCCTTTCCCTTTTCAATTACCACAAACCACCTGCTCACATATTGCTGCACAAACGCCGCTCATACTCATCACTGAACCATCTGCTATCGCTTTTCTTTCTCCTGCTTCTCGCTGCAGGTGACATCTCTCCTAATCCCGGCCCACCCTCCTTTACTGCTCACCCCACCTCCTCACTCCATAGAAACTCCGCTAACCAGCTTGCTATTCACTGTACGTCTTCCTCTGCCCCTTTTAAATGTGCTCTGTGGAACGCCCAATTCGTCTGTAACAAACTCACTGCTGTCCATGACCTGTTCCTCTCTAACTCCCTCAATCTCCTAGCTCTCACTGAAACATGGCTCCAGCAATCTGACACCGCATCCCTTGCCGCTCTCACCTATGGTGAGCTACACTTCACCCACACCCCCAGACCTGAGAACAGGCCGGGTGGAGGAGTTGGCATACTCCTTTCTCCACATTGCACTTACCAGGTCATCCCTCCCTCACTTTCCCCTCCTTTGAGGTCCACACCTTTAGACTCTTTCAACAATTTTCTCTCAGAGTTGTGGTTGTGTACAGACCCCCGACTCACCCCGCCAGTTTCTGGATCCTTTTGCTGCCTGGCTTCCTCATTTCCTCTCTACTGAAATACCCACTCTCATCATGGCCGATTTCAACATCCCCATCGATGACCCCATGTCTCCCTCTGCCTCTCAGTTTCTTTCACTAACCTCTTCCTTCGGCCTATCTCAGTTTACAGACTCTCCCACCCACAAGGATGGGAACTCTCTTGATCTGGTTTTCTGTAACCTTTCCTCAATCTCTAACTTCACTAACTCTCCTTATACTCTCTGTGATCACAACCTTATCTCCTTCACTATTACTAATTCTCACCCATATCCAGACACACCTGCCCTTCACCCATTCAGAAATATCTGCTCCATTAACACTCAGCAACTCACAGACACCATAAAATCCTCACTGCCCCCAATCTCCTCCCTCTCCTGTCCTGACCAGGCTGTCAAACGTTACAATGAAACTCTCACAACCACCCTTGACATATTGGCACCACTCACACACCGCATCACCAGAGTCAGAAGCCGGCAGCCTTGGCACACGTCTCAGACTCGCCATCTGCAGCAATGTTCCAGGTGTGCTGAGCGTCTGTGGAGAAAGTCAAAGCTACCTGCAGACTTTCTCCACTATAAATTCATGCTCAGGATGTACCACACTGCCCTTCACTGTGCCAAAGAAAAATATTTCACCTCCCTCATCTCAACCTTACACAACAACCCTAAACATCTGTTTGACACCATTTACTCCCTTCTCAGGCGTAAAGCTCAGGCCCTGGTCACTGACCTCTGTGCTGAAGACTTGGCCACTCATTTCAAAGAGAAAATTGACAGAAACCGGCCAAACATCTCATCTCAAACCCCAAGCAGCACCCATCTGGTCCCTCCCTGCACATCCTCCAGTTTACTCTCAGCACTTGACCCGACGACAGAAGAAGTGTCCAGCCTTCTCTTGTCTGCTCGCCCCACCACCTGCTCTAGTGACCCCATTCCCTCACACCTTGTCCAGTCCATTTCTCCAGCTGTCCTCTCACCTCACTTCAATCTGTAACCTCTCTCTTTTCACTGGGATTTTTCCATCTTCCTTTAAACAGGCTACTATCACCCCATTACTGAAAAATCCATCTCCGGACCTGTCCTGCGCTGCCAACTACCGACCAGTCTCTAACCTTCCCTTCATCGCTAAACTCCTGGAACGCTTCGTCTACTCTCGCCTAATCCGCTATCTCTTCTAACTTTCTTCTCGATCCTCTACAATCCGGTTTCCGCACCCTACACTCCACAGAAACTGCTCTAATTAAAGTCTCTAATGATCTCCTCACTGCTAAATCTCAGGGCAAATACTCATTGTTGCTTCTTCTGGATCTCTCTGCAGCTTTTGACACTGTTGATCAACACCTTCTCCTCAGCATGCTCAGCACCATTGGTCTCCAGGACACCGCTCTCACTTGGTTCTCATCCTAGCTCTCTGACCGCTCCTTCAGTGTCTCATTTGCAGGTTCTACCTCCTCTCCTCTTCCTCTTGCTGTTGGGGTTCCACAGGGATCCGTTCTCGGTCCTCTCCTCTTTTTTATCTACACAGTCCCCATTGGAGAAACCAGTACCATCTCTATGCCGATGAAAACTATACACCTCTTCCCGTGACATCACTCCTGCCCTGCTACAAAACACCAGTGATTGTCTGTCCGCTGTCTCTGACATCATGTCCTCTCTCTATCTCAAACAAAACCTCACTAAAACTGAACTTCAAGTCAACCAGAAATCAACTAACCGACCTTACACTGCCAATTCGCTCTCAGTGTGTGGCACCACCAAAACTCATAGGCAGCAGGCCCGCTGTAATGGGGTTATACAAGATTCCGATCTGTCTTTCACCCCCTATATCCAATCCCTTGCCCGCTCCTGTCATCTGCATCTCAAAAACATCTCCAGAATCCGTCCTTTTCTCACTGTGAAAACAACTCAAACTCTCATTTTGCTCTTATTCATTCTCGTCTTGACTACTGTAACTCCCTGCTTATCGGTCTCCCTCTCTGTAAACTCTCCCCTCTCCAATCTGTCCTGAATGCAGCAGCCAGGCTGGTCTTTCTTTCCAGCCGCTACACTGACACACCCATAAAGCTCTCCACAGTGTTGCTCCTCCCTACATCTCCTCCCTCATCTCTGTCTGCTACCCTACCCGCTCTCTCCGCTGATATCAAATTACATTCCTCAATCCGAACCTCCCATGCACGTCTCCAAGACTTCACACGTGCAGCACCAGTTCTCTTGAACATGCTACTGCGGGCGATCAGGCACACTCAAAACTGTCATAGCTTTAAGAGGGCCCTGAGAACACATCTTCTAACTCTGGCCTACCAGAATCCCTAATGGCTAACCCCTCCCCACCGCACACTCATTTTCGGCACTTAACTGTATATAGATGTACTGTCTGGGTGGCAGGTCCATCCGAATTCTACATAAAACAACCCCATATTTATGTCACATGGCTGGACCATTGTAAATCTAGCGCTTCTTACCCTTCGTCTCACCCATACATCCTAATAGATTGCAAGCTCTTGTGAGCAGGGCCCTCTCACCTTGTGTCTCATCTGTAAGTAGCTTTTCACTGTGCAATGTCTGTCTTTTGTCTGCACCTACACCCTCCAAATTGTAAAATGCTGCAGAATATGTTGGCGCTATATAAATAAAGATTATTATTATTAATAATCTAAGTTCTGGAAGCTCTTTCTTTTTGTCGGTCTACCTCGTCTCCACACGTTGCTTTGATGATCCTATTGATTGCAGGTTTTAGATGAATTGATGGTGAATTCCAATTGGTGGTTCAGGTTGAAGCCCAGGTTAATCTCTCTGTTCTGTGGAGATCACTGTTCCGGCTGCTGGAGGGGCCAAACCTCGCTACTTCACGGGGAGGAATTTATTTTTTTCCTTAAAAATTTTTTGGGACTTTTGTGTGGAGATTCTGAGGCCAAGTTTCTGTTATTGTAGGCTTTCAGGGTGATTTCAGACCGACTAATTCTTAGTTGTTACTTTCCAGTCCATTTTGTTATCGTTTTTGTATCATTGGTTCTGTTCTTATATACAGGCACAAGAATCTAATGATCACCCAGCCACCACAGTGTTGCTATTATATAATTCCCAATCACCCCTCCAGTCATCACCCAAATCCCTCCAGTGGTGTTACTATATAATTCCCAGTCACCTCTCCAGTCAGCAGCTCAGTGATCCTGGTGGTCAGTTCTAGGATCTTCTGTATTAGTGAATGAGGTGGCGGCTTAGGGCTCTGGGTGCTGCTCCGTCCTCCTGACACACGGGGGACCACACACTCACCAGACGACTTCTTCACTACTGTGTAGTTCTGTGTATGAGGAGACACTGATCACTACATAGATTCTAAGAACCTTTCCCATCATTCACCGGTTACGGATAGAGATAAGAGCGATGTCATGTGAGACTCTCACCTCTCCAGTTATCAAGCAGATGATCTCCAGGGTGAGGTCTAATATCCTGGTGGCCCCGAGGTCTCCGTCCTTGCCCATCTTTGGTGATGCGAGAGGCCAGTGGTCCTCCATCTTAACCTCCTTGTACAGATCCTTGTGTCCTTCTATGGACTCCCACTCCTCCATGTATAGATAGACACCAACATTCTGACACCTTATAGGAACCTGACAACACAAGGATCCCATCATCAACCAGACCCCTCCAGTGCTGTTATTACATAATTCAGAGCATTCCCAGTCACCTCTCCAGTCAGCAGCCTAGTGATCCTGGTGGTCAACTCTAGGATCTTCTGTATCAGTGAATGAGGTGGAGGCTCGGTGATGGGGCTCTGGGTGCTGCTCTGTCCTCCTGACACACGGGGGGCCATACACTCTCCAGACGACTTCTTCTTTACGGTGTAATCCTGTGTATGGGGAGACACTGATCACTACATAGATTCTGAGAACCCTTCACCTTTCCCATCACTCACCTGTTACTGATAGAGATAAGAGTGATGCTATGTGAGACTCTCACCTCTCCAGTTACCAAGTAGATGATCTCCAGGGTGAGGTCCAATATCCTGGTCGCCCTGTAGTCTCTCTCCTTGTCCATCATTGGTGGGTCATTGATGAAAAGGACCAATGTCCTTAGCTGTGAGAGTCCTGGCCCTAAGGAAAACGAGAAGGATGGAGAGCAAGATCACAAGATCACCCAGAGAGTTGGTTAAATGTGGAGTAATAGATCAGGAGGGTGAGCCATGCAACTGGAAGTTGAGGGAGATAGAGGGAGTTTCAGGGGAACCAGAAAAAGGAAGGCCACTTCTGTTCCTGAGCTTCCTAGTAAAATTGCCAAGTTGTGTGATAATACATCATACAAATTACAAAATCTTACATATATAAGAAGACAGTTTTTTATACCCATTGCATCAAAAACATGGAGTACTAAATTACCATATACAGGAATGGGTCGAGCAAAGCTCATTTGTTCAGTTATTACTGAATTCTTTCAGACTCCTGATTTGATAAAATTTATGGTTTTTCACATAGATTCTTCCCATATGGCGATTCCAAAAAGGTTAAAGGGTGATAAAGGGGGTGAAATATAACTATCGAGTCCCTATTACATCACTATCCTGTACACTTTAAGTGTTAGAGTCATCGACCCGATAAGGGCGGCCCCAAAACTCACCCTGCTATGCTATGCCTTATTACGCCCTTCCTAAGAAGTGCCTCCAGTATATATTCTCCCTCACTGGTCACCTGTGACCTATGGTCGCCTGTGGCCTTGTTCAAAGTGTGGCTGTTCTAAATGTGGGTTGACTTAAAACCAGAATTTACCATTATGTAGCACCATGGAATTCCTTCCTTCTGACCTGACCAACCCTCTTTTCTCATTCACAGGTATGTATCTGAACTACAATTCATGAAATTTTATCACAAGTTTTTTGTTTTTTGCATAAGGAGCTGATTATGGGCTTGTTTTTTGTGGGATGAGTTGACGTTTTTATTGGCACCATTATGGGGTGAATGTGATGCTTGGATCACTTTTTATTAAGGTGTTTTTGAGGCGTTTTTAAGAAATTACAGCAATCCTGGCAGTGTTTTTTATTTTTTAGAGCAGTCACCATGCGGTAGAAATGACATGCTAGCTTTACTCAGCAGGTCGATACGATTACAGATACCCAATTTATATATTTATGCCCCTATTACATCTAGAAATGTCTCCAGACCCTTCTCCAGAATCCCGCTCAATATATTTTGTTCTATTATTACACCTAGAAATGTATCCAGACCCTTCTTCAGAATCCCGGTCACTATAACTTGTTATTTTGTTACATCTAGCAATGCATCCAGACCTTTTTCGAACTCTGTTATTGAATTCACCATTCCAAGTTCTTCTGGGAGGGTTCCACTCTTACATTAAAAAATCCCTTTCTATGTTTTTGTAGAAACCTTCTTTCCTCCAGACGTAGAGGACGCCCCCTTGTTCTGGATATACAGTCATATGAAAAAGTTTGGGCACCCCTATTAATCTTAATCATTTTTAGATCTAAATATTTGGGTGTTTGAACAGCCATTTCAATTTGATATATCTAATAACTGATGGACACAGTAATATTTCCGGATTGAAATGGAGTTTATTGTACTAAACACAAAATGTGCAATATGCATTAAACCAAAATTTGACCGGTGCAAAAGTATGGGCACCCCATCAGAAAAGTGACATTAATATTTAGTAGATCCTCCTTTTGCAAAAATAACAGCCTCTAGTCGCTTCCTGTAGCTTTTAATCAGTTCCTGGGTCCTGGATGAAGGTATTTTTGACCATTCCTCTTTACAAAACAATTCAAGTTCAGTTAAGTTTGATGGTCGGCGAGCATGGACAGCCCGCTTCAAAGTATCCCACAGATGTTCAATGATATTCAGGTCTGGGGACTGGGATGGCCATTCCAGAACATTGTAATTGTTCCTCTGCATGAATGCCTGAGTAGATTTGGAGCTGTGTTTGGGATCATTGTCTTGCTGAAATATCCATCCCCAGCATAACTTCATATTCATCACTGATTCTTGTACATTATTCTGAAGAATGCAGCTTTCACATAGTAGTGTGCTCCAGCTCGCTACAGGTAATATAATTCAGATGGCATCCGGCTTTTTTTCTTTAAAACATCAAGTATTTATTATTGATCCCTTTAAAATACAATGGTATATGGTAAGGAGGTTGCAGCACAGTGCCAGTACCATTCTTCTTCTCTGCCTTTCTGATATTTTTCTTGGCCTGCCACTTCTGGGCTTCAAAAGAACTGTCCCTGTGGTCTTCCATTTCGTTACTATGTTCCTCACAGTGGAAACTGACAGGTTAAATCTCTGAGACAACTTTTTGTATCCTTCCCCTGAACAACCATGTTGAACAATCTTTGTTTTCAGATCATTTGAGAGTTGTTTTGAGGAGCCCATGATGCCACTCTTCACAGGAGATTCAAATAGGAGAACAACTTGCAATTGGCCACCTTAAATACCTTTTCTCATCATTGGATACACCTGGCTATGAAGTTCAAAGCTCAGTGAGGTTACAAAACCAATGTTGTGCTTCAGAAAGTCAGTAAAAAGTAGTTAGGAGTATTCAAATCAATAAAATGATAAGGGTACCCAAATTTTTGCACCAGTCAAAATTTGGCTTAATGCATATTGCACATTTTGTGTTAGTACAATAAACCTCATTTCAATCCGGAAATATTACTGTGTCCATCAGTTATTAGATATATCAAATTGAAATGGCTGTTGCAAACACCCAAATATTTAGAACTAAAAATTATTAAGATTAATAGGGGTGCCCAAACTTTTTCATATGACTGTAATCCTGGGTATGAGTAAATCTTGGGAGAGATCTCTATATTGACCCCTGATATATTTATACATATTTATTATGTCCCCCCGAAGCCGTCTATTCTCTAAATAACCCTAATCTTGCTAATCTTTCTGGCTACTGTAGTCCACCCAGTCCTTTTATTACTTCCGTTGACACTTTTGAACCTGTTCAAGCTCTACGATGTCTTTCCTGTTAACTGGGTACAAAACTGTCCTCAATATTTCATGTGTGGTCTAACCAGTGACTTGTATAATGGGAGAATAACGTTCTCATCTTGGGCCTCTATGCCCCTTTAAATGCACCCCATGATCTTATTTACCTAGACAGCTTCTGCCTGACACCTGCTGCTACAGTAATATGCGATTTCCCACAAAGTTATTTTATGCCTGCTTTGTCCTGCTTCAGCTTTCAGTATGTTCAGAAAGGAAAGTGTATGATTTGTTTGAATTACATATCAGCAAGCTTGAGACCACCATGACTTTCTCCAGTGTGCTCACTCTAATCAAACAAAGGTCTGTTTATGTAAAGAGCAGTGCGTAGCTAACATGTAGCTGAGTGGTTAGCACGCATAGGCATCCTAGATTCAAAGCCCTGCAGGAACCAAACGTGGATATTTTTCTCAAAGCACATACATTACAGAGGGGTGTGTGATTACTGAGGAGTACAGAGGTCGAGAGGAGACTGACAGTACTTGGTGTTGAACACTCACTCAGCAGTGAGGGTGTGTGATTAATAAGGAGCACAGAGGGCGGGAGTGGAATGACAGCACCTGAGGTTGAACACTTGCTCAGCAGTGAGTGTGTCATTACTAAGGGAATAGATTGACAGTAACTGCCAGAGAGGTAATGACTGAGCATGTGCAGCCAGGACTGAGGAGCTCTCATCACTGGTCGTATCCCCTGGAGATCACTAAGGAAGCAGCTAAAACTAAAATGGTGCAGAATCTTTAATAATGATGAATAGTGAAAATGTTTATCCCACATAAATTTGACATTGTGACAAAACCACTTTAAGTTTACTGTCCACTAAGAATCCCAAGTCATTCTCCAGTCACTTTTACCCATAGTTTTTCCATTTAACAAGTAATCATGGATTGGATTTTTCCTCCCCATGTGCAGAAACCTTGGGATTTATCTGTGTTAACCTCATCTGCCACTTCTCTTCCGGCCTCCAACTTATCCAGATCCCTTTTGTAGTTTAAAACATTGTCCTCTATTGTGTTGATTACTTTACAGAGCTTAGTATCATCTGCAAAGATCGATATTCTACTGTGTAATCCCTGTGTAAGATCATTAATGGAAATATTAAAGAGAATAGGACCCAATACTGATCCCTGTGGTCCCCACTAGTAACAGCGACTCCTCCAATACTGACCTCTGTGGTCCCTATTAGTAACAGGAATCCAGTCTGAGTATGTACCACTAATCACCACCCTTTGTTTTCTATCACTGAGCCAATTGCTTACCCACTTGCACACATTTTCCCATAGTGCAAACATTCTCATTTTACTTACAAACCTTTTATGTGGCACTATATCAAGTGCTTTAGAAAAATCTAGGTATCGGACATCCAATGTCTCACCCCAATCTAGTCTAGAACTGACCTCTTCATAGAAGCTGATGAGATTAGTCTGACCGATCCTTCATAAACCCATGCTGGAACGGCGTTATACATTTATTTTCGTGAATACCCGGATAGATCTCTAGAAAACCCTCAAATTTTTTACCTCAACAGGGGTTTTAAATTTACCGGCCTATAGTTTCGGTCATTTTTTTGCCCCCTTGTTGAAATTAGCAGACTTTTTGCTGCACCAATTTTTTGGGACACATCCTTATTAACGTCCATAAATTTTAAAATAAGGGCCTGTCTAAAAAACATGATTAATTCCCTAGACACAGAGGTATTATGAGGCCCGGGGATTTGTTTTTTTAACTAAAGGAAACTGCCATGGGGTTATCCCCCCCTTGCGAGGGCAGACAAAGCTAGGAAAACCTGCGTTCCCAGTGCTGTGCACTTATTCGTAAGATGCTGGATTTTTAAGTATTTATTGCTAAAATTTTATTCATGAGCGGGTGTTACCCCCCCACTGACAGTTATTCACTGTTTTACCTATTCAAATAATAGGTTTATCTTTTAAGGTGGGCGGGCTACCTCTGTTGGCCCGGTTTTGAAAAAAATGATCTTTAAGGACTCTTCGAAGACTTTCTGTCTGAAAAACTGCAGTTTTTGAGCAAAAATACCGAAAACCCCGCATTTTACAGAATGGGGACACAGTCGGGAAACAGCGGGTCTGACAGGGTTGTGTGCCCTCAGCGGGGGGGCAAAATCAAAGTGACAAGTTTCTTTTTAAAGGGGAGCGCCTTTTTCCAGGTAAAACAAAAAAAAATTTAAAGGGGGAGTTTCCTCATCCCCTGAAAAAATATGCAAAATAATTTTTTAATAAATTTTTCTTTTCCTCTACCCCCAGAAAACTGTCAGCCCCATATGCCTATTTTAGCACCCAGGGAAAAAAACATACTGCTGGCACCCCGGGCTGGGTGACAGGTTGCCCGTTGCCCCCTAATAAGGAGTCCTCCTCCACCCGTCCAGCCCCCCTGACCCCATTCCCCACCTTCTGGGCAACGGGGAGGGGCTTTTCTGCAGCCCGCCTCTTTCCCGATCCCCCTCATCCTCCAACCATTCAATTTCCCCTTTTTCCCCCCAAAACTCCCTAATCTATCCCCACACTTAAGGGAGAACCACTTAAAAGAAACCGCTCCCAAGCCCCTCCTGTTCAGGGCGACAGAACCTTCCTCCGCTCCAAAAGCCCTCTGGGTCAAAAGGGCCAATACAGGCACGATGTTAGAGGGAGGGAAAATTTTCCCTCCACTACAGCCTTCCAATGTCACTGTCAGTTTTCGGAGGGGAGGAGCGGGAAATTTTTTGACACTTCCCACATTGACCATGTATTCACCCAGTTCCTTTTCCCCCTGGGAAACTATCCGCAAGGTTTAGAAGGGAAAATGTCACTTATATCCCTCTCCTAAATCTCCTGATACCTCCCCCCTTT
>JAODAL010029920.1:0-50825 GCA_025379985.1 Phyllomedusa bahiana | reverse complement strand
AATTCCTTAGTTATGTCATTCTCAATTAAGCAGATAAAAAGCCTGGAGTTTATTTGAGGTGTGGTGCTTGCATTTGAAAGATTTTACTGTGAAGAATATGGGGTCAAAAGAGTTCTCTATGCTGTTGAAACACGCCATCTTTAAGCTGCAAAAACAGGAAAAAAAACATCCGAGAAATTGTTGCAATATGAAAAGTGGCAAAATCTACAGTTTGGTACATCCTAAGAAATAAAGAAAGCACTGGTGAACTCATCAATGCAAAAAGATCAAGACGCTCATGAAAGACAAGAGTGGTGGATGATTCCAGAATAATTTATATGGTGAAGAGAAACCCCTTCACAGCAGCCAACCAAGTGCACAACATGCTCCAGAATGTAGGCGTATCAATATCCAAATGTACCGTAAAGAGAAGACTGCATGGAAGTACATATAAAGGGGTTCCCTGCAAGGTGCAAGCCACTCATAAACCTCAAGTTTAAAAAGGCTAGATGGACTTTGCCAAAAATGTTTAAAAAAGAGAGCTCGAGTTCTTGGAGGGTGGAGAAAGAACAATCGTTTGGACAGATAAACACCAAGATCATCCCTAACAGAATTGATGAGAAAATGAAAATGTAAGGAGCAAAGGCATAATATAGTCTCATTGATCCAAAAAGTTATACCACATCATCTGTAAAACACGGCGAAGCAGTCGTGATGGGCTTGGCATGCATGGCTGACCAGTGGCACTGGGTCACTAGTGTTTATTGATTGATGTGAACAAGGACAGAAGCAGCCAGATTGAATTCTGCGAAGAATTCAGATAGACCATACGGTGAGCCCAAATCCAGCCAAATGCAGACAAACTGAGATTTCAACATTTCAAATAGATGATGGCGCAATGACCAACATCATAAGGGTTCCAACCAAGTTATTAGAAAATTAACAATTTTATTTTACAATTATTTAATTTGTCTGATTTCTTTTGGCACCCTGAAATGAAGGGATTGTGTTTACAAAATTATTTAGTTCGTCCCTCAAATTTTTATGTAATCATTTTGTTTAAATCACTGAATTAAAGCTAAAAGTCTGAACTTCAACTTCATCTTGAATTTGTTTTGTTCGAAATTCATTGTTGGTAAAATGAGTACAGAGACCAAAATTAGAAAAATGTCTCTGTCCCAATATTTATGGTCCTACCTGGATATGCATATATCCATATAGATATAAAGGGTTACTATGTTTTGAACTTTTGACTTTCATGCTCTTGTGCTTAGTTATGCAGAATTTTGTCACTTTACTGCATTGTTATTGTTTTGCTTCTAAAAATCTAAAGTTTAAATTTTATTATTTTGTTAGTTTTCTGTAAATCCACCATTGGCTTTCAACACTGCCTGAATCTTATGGGCATGCTCTCAAATAGATTCAAGCATGTCTTTATTGAAATCTTATCTCAGGTCACTTCTACATGTTCCTAATGTCGGTGCATACTGGTTGACTCACTTGGGTATGAATACCGTATTTTTTTCAACCTACTACCACACAAATGCGTTTTATTGGATTGAGGTCTTGGGACTCTGAGGGCCAATCCAGCAACTCTACTTCATTGTCATTAAAACATTTCAATGACAATGAGGTAGAGTTGCTGGATTGGCCCTCAGAGTGCTGTTAAGGATGAAATTAAAAATGTAGTTTGGTTATTAGATTTAAGGAGTTAATTCTCTGGTACTTTTCCTCTCATAAGACATAAGGCTGACTTGTACCCTAATAATCTGTTTTAATCACGAGATTGCGAGTGAACTTAGGTGAGAGATGACAAACAAACAATAAAAGCAAAAACATGATACCGTCAAGAGCAACAATCAAGAGTTGAATGTAATAAAATGAGCACTCCATTCAAATACAAACAAACTTAAATGAACACGTTTAAGGTTAATCTCAGCGATAAAAGACAATTAGCATAACATGTTGACCTCCAATAATTCCTAATAAGGCCATGTGTTTCCGGACTAACTTCTTTGTTACTTAGAAATTCAAATAGTGCGATGTGTTCTATAATCATCATAGATGTCATGCTCTCTATGTAAAATCACAAGTAACCGCCTCTATAAACAGGGGTATATACATACAGGAATGCTTACTAACTTAAATAAATTATGCATTTGGTCTCATAGAACTCTGTACATCTGTGTCAATTGCGTCACACCATGGGTCATCAAACCAAATCTGGCAACCATCCAATATAACCTGAAAGGTCCCCTTGAGAAAGACCACCCTTAAACAGACATGCGCGCACCACACGGTGAGGCTGGAAGAAACTTCAACATAAGACTTCAATATTCTCGAAAGCACCGGCACTTCTGCAGAAGTTATGGATCAGGGATCACACAGACCAAAACACCGAGAGACAAAGGTAAGACATATCATTTAAGATTCTTACCACTCATCAAAACTTCATCCGTGTCCGATCCTTATCTACTCTATCCTGTATTGCCAGACTTCTGATGGTGTATGCTTATAGAACAACGTTTCTTTCATGAGCTACATTCCAGACAGAGTTTATTGTGTCAAGAACCGTAGAATATCCTTGTGATACTTTAAAGTGTATATTGGGTATGTGGAGATATATGTGGTTCTCATGTACATGTTCTTGAGCGTAAATATAGTTAAAAAACTCATGCTGCTAATATGCCCACAATTACAAATATAGGATGGGTTTAGAGAGAAGGTTTGGTTTCTGTTTTGCCTGCCTGGTTTTGGGGCTATTATCACCCTATGGCTAGGTATTAAAAATATATGAGGTATACAGTTGAAGGAGTTTATGTAAGTCTACCATTTCTCACCCAAAGACCAAGTGGGAAGATTTAGTGACGTGACCTCTGGATAGTCACAAGGCCAAGTCCTAAAACATATTGATGGAGCTACACACACAAAAACTGATGTTGTGCACGATTAAAAATATATATTATGAATTATATATTGTTGCCAGTTGATCAGGTTTTACTGCAATGGGATAGCCCGGAGGAAACGGAAGCGTTTTGATAACGCCTGCAAGACGAAATTTTTGGAGATGGGTTGAGGAAAGGGAGAAAAGAGAACATAGGGAAGCACTCAGAAATCAGTCAGATGTGGCAGAGGAGATAAAGGAAAACGGGTGAACTAGGTCTTTGTCCTTAGTAGAAAAAGGAGAATACAGACTTAGGGTTAGTTTAGAATGTGTGTCCTGTCTTCTCTTTTCTCCTTATTCTCCTTTAAAATCAGGGTTTTGATAAAACTTGGTAAGTCCTAATTCATAGACTCTGAAAAGGTCACTGTCCGTAACAGTCGTGACACAGCATCCGACCTTTGATATCTCCCGCTGTCTTAGTACACTGCCACACCTGTCTCTCTGCGAGACAGGGGCCAATATAAATATATTTTACATGTTATACACATAAGCCTCCATCGTGAATTGATTCTGGCTGTGTGGCGTATCTGAGCTTAGATATATGACGAGAATACATAAATATAAAAACCTAGTCTGAGATGAAGGATCGCCATAACTAGGTGTGATAAAGCGCGAGAGTAAATACTCATAGAGTCACAGCGGCTATACACGTCCCCAGATCACCCTCCCGTTGACCAATTTTCCCTCTGTAAAGCCCATAACTTTTACTAGCTACCATCACTTCTTGTTTGGTTTGAGAGAGTTTCTGATTTTGGTATTGAGGAGTCCTGTGTTCTAAAAAAAAAAAAAAAGTTTAAAGAAAGAGCGAGCGGCATTCGACTACCAGGAGCCAAGGTATAGGAGCGAGTTGCGGTGAGGCCAGTCACTAAGAGCAAGGAAAAGCTGGGATGCACGAGTGAGATAGTGATCCAGACAGAAGAGAGACATAGCGCTGAAAAGGAGTTTCAGTATAAGCTTGTTGAAAAGTATGTGGGAGATCTGAGTGTGAACATGACCCACTGCGCTGAGCAGCGTCCTCACTGTGAGCATTCTGCCCCAAGTGACAAGATCTTGGTGGGCTTGGGCTCACGACGATCAAGCTTACTTAGAACAAGCCAAGAATGTGGGCCAGTAGTTAGCGCGAAAGAAATAGGAACAGTGAAGAGATTCTGGTGTAAGGAGGAGAGCTGAATAAAGGCGAATCAGGTACAGAAAGGACAAGAGACAGCCCAGAGGTAGAAGACATAGAAAACAGTTTCTTCTACGGCGAAAGAACACCCACTCACATACACCCTGGTATGGATGGCTTCCGTAGGTGAAAAGAGTAAGGACATGTGTCATCCTGTGGCAACAGTAATCCCTAGACCTTCTGTGACACATGCCAAGCCTGTGGAGAGACCACGGCCAATGATCAGGAAAAAGCGATAGGATTATATCCTGTCGTAACACACAGAGGTAGAAAATATTGATCGCCAAATGCTACTGCAATAGTAAAAAAACTATCTACAAGCAGCTCCTCCTGTTCTAAAACGAGAAGGACACTGAAAATAATGAGGGAGGAGAAGCACCATGCGATTCTTCACGGGACAATTTACAATTAAGGTCAGAGAAAAACGTTGTATATTTACTTAGGACATTGCATATCGCAGGAGCCCGGCATCTTTCTGACGAGGCGACAGAAAATAGTGAGCACTTTGAACGCAAGTTTTGTGGCCGCACCAACAGGGATGTTCCAACAACTTTGAGAGGTACCTTCCTTACGGGCTATATCATAGCAAGGTACTGCAGCCTGGGTTGAGATCAGCCATCATTTTTATGGGCAGAGCCCTTGTTATGAATGATCCCCTCTGACCCTTATCATAGCTGACCCCAGAAGCACTAAGTATGCTTCTACCACTGAAAGTGGTCAATCATTTTCAGCCCCGAGCCATAGGCACCCCAGAATTAACATCTTAAAGCGCTGATTCTACTGTATTGAATGGAGGAAGAGGCTGGCATGCAACAGGGTTTTAGCCCAAAAACAAGGTCATGCCAAAACAGGCCAGTGGCCTATTACTCTGCAAGACAGGATCCTTAGCTTAGGAAGGATCCACCAAATACATGATGTCCGAAGCAGTGCAGCCGATTGCTAACTGCTGTTCGGCACATGGCATCAGAAATAGTGCTGGATTATACCCTGTCACTATTTACACCCGTGCACTGAACCTCACATAATAACCTTAACCAGGTCCAAGTCCTAGGCACATCTCTGTGGCGCTGAAGACAACTCAGACTTCAATGTGCCCTGCTCAAGCCCCCCAATGTAGAACCTCTAAAAGATAGCATGACATATGATACTCCAGCCTACTCTGAATTCCCAGTTTACGTAGTGGATTGACACAAGGTGGGGAGGGGCTGTGAGGGCAGAGAACCCCACTATTTCTCTCTTACTAGAGCTTAATCAGATAAAGGAGTTCAGAACCTACAAACTGCGAAACATGATTTGCTTAGCCCATATGGCACAGTCAAAGCATCATGTAACTATTCACAATGTTTTTTGATGTACCCTCCACGTAATCCAGATGTTAGAGTTTTTTGGTAGATAGGAGCACTAGAAGCATCGTGAAGGACGGACGGTTCTACACTGAGGTATGAGCAGTGAGGGTCACACACACTAGTAGTATCAACTGAACCACTGTGCCGCCACGTAATTCGGCCCAACAAGCTAGAATTAATATCGCACCTTCAGTTTGCAGCCTTAGCAGAGCGTCAAAACTGACAAACGCAGCAACATACAACGCAACTATTCCGGGTATGCGTTATTAGAGAGGAATATAGCCTACATGAATCTTTCTACACTCGTCCCATATGGAAAGAGCAGGGCATTCCTGCAACAGCAGCACTCCCATACAAACATGCGGCCACGCTCACTCAGCCAACTAATGGAGGCCTTACTGCTTTCCTAAAGAAGGTCCATATTACTAGCGGTAAACAGCCCACACAAAGGCTCGTCACAAATGAGGCAAGGTGGGCAATGACAGGGCGCAAGACAGAATGAGCCAAGCGGCGAGTACCAGAAGCCAAGGGTGAAGACAGGCAAGCTAGCCAAGGATCTGGACAAGAACAAGAGGCCCCCGAGGCGACATCCCCCACATGAATCATGATGACCACTGAGTACAAACGGCCTAAGACCTAGTATCACTGAAAGCTCTGAGACCTGGCAGAATCACTGGGGAAGACACTGAAGGTCGGTCAAAGTGCTGGAGCTCAGGAAAGTAAAGAGGTCTGATGGAGGCGTGACTGGGATTGACGGGTATCGCTAGACCCAGGTCCTGTATACCCTGCAATGGTTCCAGGCAGCACACGGTCCAACACTGCCCATGTCCCAAAATAATGCAATGAGTGCACTAGTCGAGAAACAGCATATGATTGCTCAGTGGTTCTACGCTACAGATTGCTACCAGATATTGCACAAACGTGTCTCACATATCATACATCACAACCCAGTAGAAGTAAACAAGGTATCCCCAGAAACATACCACCAAAAGCTCCTCTTCCATTCCAACGTTCTTGCAATTGGGATTTCAACTACCATGCTACACCAAAGGTAGCGTCCCCGTATCGAAAAACATTTTTTATGTCCTTGAGTTTTAGCTAGATCTCTCAGAGGAATGGCCATGAATCACATCCGATGCCAAAAGCGCCCCTATTGCGCAAAAGAATCACTACAAAAGAGCACAAGAGAAATCACTAATGAGACAAGAAATTATTCTGTCTAGGTTAGGATTATATGTGAGACTTTGGAAACGATGACAGAGGTCACCCATTTTCACTGGGGAGGTAATGCAACATGCAATGCGAGAATGTTAGGTAAGTCAACGCCTTGAAATTCACTACAAATATTTGATATCAACGAAAGGCAGTTGCGACCTATATCCCCTGCGTAGCATGGAAATTATAAACCCTGTTAAACAATAACTTTATGACTAGATTCAATCTAAAATTATTCAACATACTAAGAACCCCGATAAATCAACCACAACGACACCTAAATGATTACAGCCATACTAAATATCATCCATCAGTTGGAGTTAATGCGCCACTGATAAAGAGGCGGCTCCGCTTTAAGTGCGACAATAAATCTACTGTAGTATACGTGATATTTCAATACTTTAATCACAGCTACACCTAAATAATATGAAGAAAACAAAACAAACCCAACGGCGTTTTCTTCCCGCCATTCATTTTGGGTTCATGCATGAGGAATACAAACAAACTTCCTTTCGCTGAGTGAAATAATACAACAAATCGCTATATAGCAACGCATCGAAACACAGATCATATCTATCGACGATAGTATAAACCTCTAGTTCGCGCGTTAGACATATAAAAGATGAGACTACTTAACTTAGCGAAGTGCTTACCAGGAATAAAAGTGTGTATAATCCCTCGCAAGCCACCTTCGGTTATGAGCTGAGGCACCCCAGGATACGGAGGATACAGAATGATATTATTTTCTGCATCCCATTAAATACCTTCACTTGGTCCCTTTAGATGTATAACAAATAAAATTCCCGCTAGCAATTTCCGGTATTTGGAGTGAGATGTTTGATTTAATGCTATATTAGCCGTTTCTACTTAACCCATTTGCGAATATCTTCCCTGCCTTTACTCATTATTATTTGGAGCCGTCCGAAGTTGTTAACTGCTCATGAACCGGAAACTAGATAAAATTCATGTTCCGACTTCCAGTTCGCGAAGAGCAACGCTATGCTAATCACCAAAAACGCCCATACTAGCCGCGTACGCAGTCCTGCGTCCCAAAGAACATGCGTTCTAGCGCTACTTCCATGGGAGAAGGCGCCTTTGAGCAAATGGCGCATGACAAAAAAGGGTGCACAATCATCGCGCCGCACCATCAAATTCATAACCATTACCCGCTTTCATCATTCTGAAAAAATAGCAACACCGGATCCACCTCCGAGAGCAACGGCCACCGAGGGCCCAACCACACACATGCGGCTGCCAAGGGCTCAACATCTCCAATACAAAGAATTAAAAAACACGCACACTCACTGATCCCCCCGACCAAAATGACCATCTATTAGACTTCTAAAGCATCACCCCGATATCGATATAAAGTTGAGGTGCGACGCGAGTAATAACTCTATAATCAGCGAAGGTAATGTGAGCAATTAGATCGTTTCAGGGCCAAAAAAATTCGGGAGCACACAAAAATATCATTGTAACTTAAACAGACTTGAGAAACAGAAATTTCTATCAGACTACACGTAATCAATGAATATATATGAAAAAAATGAAATGCGATATCATATAATTGAATAAATGATGGATCTTCAATAGCAGTCCAGCTTGTGAAAAATCGATAATTTAGAGCCTCTTGTGGGAGCGAGTACGAACAAACCAGCAGACAGAACTAAAACAAGAACACACAAGTCTGTGAGTCTTACTCGATAAATAACATCCCAAATTGCAAAGACTCATTAAGCTCCTTTGGATAAAGCCTGATTCCATACGGTAAAGTCCACTGGGCCTCTATTACACAGAACTCCAGTCCTAACCCATTCTCCTACTCTTGGAGACGGCTCTCACTACCCGTCCCTGATCAAAAAACAGCAGAGATTCACAATCTCCATTGATGATGTTTCCCAAAAACTGTCGATGCTCAGCACTGAGCGTGTCTCATCTAATACACGGTATGTCCCCCAGATGTTTTCTCCCACCCTATCTTATGATGAATGACCAAATTCTAAATTGTTTTTTATCGCAAAATAGTGTATAGTATTGGGCAGGTGACATAATGCCACATGTAGAACTATCCGTTCATTTCCAGCCACGTTGGCGAAATCCACGGATGAAGAATAGTATTCCATTTGAAGGCACTTGTAAAGGAATTAGTTTTGTTGTATAATATGGCAGGCCAGCCACACCTCTGCCCACATTTACAACATACCTATGGGTTTCCTTTCAAGCCAACGTTCCTTGAGGAGGTTTTGCGGTCGTATAAATGACTATGGATCAGTTCTATCTTTAATGAGGATCTAGCCCCCTAAGGATAGGTAATCAAAGGGGTAGCAGGGAGATACTCCCCTCCCCGAAATCCACTTGTCCAACATCATATACATTTAAACCCCAATAATTTTAATGGTGAGAGGATATCCACAACTTTCTAGATTTCTGTCCATCAAAAGTAGCGAGATGACACTGCTATCGTTTTTAACTTATACCTCCTGGATTTACGCCTAGTAAAAAGTCGCTTTCCCTAACTTCTAGGTTTTTAGAGCATGCCTTAGGTCTGAGATTCCAAAGACTCCTCTGAGGTCATATGCCTCAGACTAAGAAATCTATCTCTCAATATCCACTGACTGCCTTTTGAAGCGTCCTTCTATCTCTGGAAGCATTTCTTCTATATAACTCTCAGGAGAATTGCACCCTTCGGTATTCCCTCCTCATTCAACAGGGTAACAATGAGATGAAATAAACTTACCCCATTGTCTAGCAAGCTTTCAGTTTCTGTGGGTTATTCCTATACATCTCACTTCTAAGGATTTATAGGTGTAAAAATATTGGTATGGATGTTGCCATCCCGACTCTTTAATAATTCTGAAGAACATCATAAGAAGGGTAAACAATTCTCATTGTAAAACACACACCTCTCAAATGTGAATTGCATAACCTATCTCGTTTTTATTGAGCTGTTTCAACAACTCCTCAAAGTCATGGCCTTGTCGCAACTTCCCAGGAGGATAAACAATGTCACGATGTACTCGTCCCCCAGAGATAAAATCAGAGAGTGGAGCGCACTGAGCTGCGATCATCTCTCCAGGTTGGGGAACACCAAGGTAGCCGCTCGCCACCAGCCCAGCACAATTTCATAAGTGGGGCGACAGGGATATCTACCCCATTGCGTGCCGCCTGAGCTTCTGGTGCGAAGTTGTCTTGTTTGTGCGCAGAAGACAAAATAAATGCGTCTGCCTCAACACAAAGTCCAGTAGTAGAAGATCTGCACCAAAGGCACATATGACCTGGAACCTGTAACTTCTGATAGAACAAAAAATATTCGGACTGCTTTGAATGCCTCAATTTTCGAGTGGGTATATTCCTCATACTATACCGAACTCTTCCACATACTGCTTAGCAACCCAGAAATACTTTCATATTGACTGTATCCCATTCCAGGTCCTGCGCAGTTCTAAAACAGTAAAGTGATACTTCGTAGTAGTCAGTATGGTCAAATGTGGTTACAATTCTGTAACTATCTGTTTAACTATATAAATCCCCACATTTATGCTTAATTATGAGATTCCTACGCCTGAAGACTATTGGTTCTTAGCCTTATCTTATAGTGGGTTGCAGCCCTATTAATGAAAACTCTTCGGCTCGAATAAAAATGTATTATTTGAGATTAGACGGCATCATGAATTAAAATTCCGTGGTTGTTATAGCTTGAGAAAAGGCATGGAGAGGCGAATATCGCACATGTTTAAAGTATAGGACCGCAAAATAAGCATCAAACAACAACTACCACCAATGCCGAAAATGCTAGGCGTTATTTAATTTGCGATTAAACATCTAAAGGGTGCCAAGTAACGGTATATAAGGGAGCAGAAAATAAAATCAATTCTGAGTATCCCTCACTAGCCTGGTTGCCAGCATACCCACATGGGCGCTGGCGAGGAAGTAATCACTTGTTATACCTGGCCAGCTTCTACAGTTTTAAGTACATGACTTATCTATCTCACCCATAGAGGTGATAAATCCCGTCCCATAGATAGTGATGTATCGTACTTTCGATTGTATATAAAGCCGTATTCTAATTCCACAGCGAAAGAGTTGTTTGAATCCCTTCTGATGAACCAAATAATTGTGAATGGGGGAACGTCGTTGGCATATGCTGTGATTAAAGATTAGCTCTCAACATACAACGTAATAAACATACTACAAACGCTTATTATGGACACATATCTTCTATCATCGTCATTTAAAGCGTGGAGGAGCCGTCCCTTTATCAGGGCGAATACTCCACTGATGGCATGATATTTATATGCTGATTTCATTTAGGCGTCGAATGTTGTGGAGTTGATTATAAGGGTTTAGTAGTATAATTTCTTACGATAATCTAGTAAAAAGAGAGTATATATCGTAGACTTGGTTAACAGGGAGATTCAACATTCTCTTCTGCAGTAGTATTGCATGTAAACACTCAAGAGCCTTACCACACTCCCTAGTCACCCAAATCTAGTGGATAATATCTAATCAACGATTGAATGTGAACTCTGAAGACTACAACAGTTCAAGAAGGCCAGTAGGATGTTGGAAAACCTTGCGGGACAAGAGTGCTTGCCCCATTAGCACTACTCACTTTCAGTCAGGTAAACACCAACAGTGATAAAAACACAAAATTGTCTCCTATCTGAGAAGTACTATAATAGGGTCACAGCCCCCAAGTTGGACTTTACTTCCCAAACAAAAAACACTACAGCCTTCAATGTGACAGTACTCACTAGCTTTTGTCCAAAATCTTCACAAGTAAGAGCATTCTCTACTGTACATAACAAGTCTATGATACAATTACCAGAGTCTCCAGACAAGCAAGAAGCTCTCATTCTCTCCTTCGACCAGGTGACTCTGAGGTAGTTGTGAATGAGACATACCCAAAACCGCGCTAGAACACGAAGTGCACTTCAATTGATGCGGTCCATACCAGTTTCGCCTCACCACCAGACACCTCGTAAAAACTTGAGGAAAGCCGAACTGGATCCTCTTTGCATAGTCACTCTGTAACCGACTGGACGAAAGGATGATTCTGCCATGATCGATGATTGATATATCCCCATGTCAGCCTCAAACTGTAGGGGCATGGAACTGGTAACCTAAAATGAGGACATGCGCTAACTATAGTTGTTCGAACACTCCATGCCTGATCAGCTCAACCTTCTATTGTGACATTTCGTTGATAAGGAGATGTTACCAATGTGAATGAGGGCCACCACACACAGTGGGAATTAACACAGTGCTAAATTAGGTTACAGTGGATCCCAGGGCTGAAACATACATCTGTGTCCACCGCACCAGAAAAAACTGCAATTCTTGGTCATGAATAGCAGTTGAGAAATACGGGGATCCATAGGGATACACACCACCAGTGAAAACGCTATGACCATGTTATGTCAACAGGTGCACCACCACGCAGAAAGGATGATCTATCTTTTAAGATCACCCCCAAATGGTAATGTATCCAGAAAGCACTGAGTTACATGGCAGACCTGATACATCCCCATGTAAATAAACATAAACATGTACCCCATCACCAGGAGAGAAGGCCTATATGTATTAACAGGATTTGGTATCGATTTCCCACAAGTGTTCACACAAGGAACCTTTTCTGTTACAAACCCTTACTAGAACCAGATAAGCAGAGTGAGACAAGTGAGACCAGAACCACTAACCGCCACTCCATCCATGTTTATTATCTACTACATTTGAAGGAAGTGATTTCATGAGAAGATAAAATACGCCCTAGAAACAGAGTTACACAACAAAAGAAATAGAGAGTGGCAACAATTGGATGAGGTACACCGCCTCTTCAAAACCAAAGAACAAATTGTATCGATATGTGCACACCAGACTAGGCACACTTAAGGAGGACAATACCATTAAAAAATGAGAGGACACCCTAAAAGGGACCTATCTGTATCCCTGTCCCTATACACACGCCTTCTATGAACCTATCAGAGATGACAATATATGTACATCCTAAGGCAACTAAACAGTCATCCAGCATTAAAGGTGGATCAGATCTACCCCAGGATTGTGGCATATCCAGGAACTACCACCTCTGATTTCCAAAGAACAGCGAAATGGAAAAGGTTAGTGGTAATATAACGCTCAGAATATTATCTTTGTCGAAGTTAGCACTCTCTGCATACAGGATAAATATGAGTCATGAGGCAAGAATGGGGTTTGTGTCAACCAGAGTGTGGCAAGAACTGACTTCATGGTGGTTGTGTGTGGAACATGGAATTAAGAACCAAGATTAGTATCCAGAGTGGGTGGCCGTTGCAGCTCTGCGTGCAAATCCTTATGCATAATCCAAATAATCGTCATCAAGACAAAAGAAAAAATCCTAGAAATTTAACATATATTTAAGTCACTGATAGGTTTCACTAGGTAGAGAAAAAGAGATTTACCACAGGGTCTTTGCATCACGCAATCTAATGTAGACAACATAGGGAGTCCCCAGAGGGAGTCCTGACAGATCAAGTCGCCAGATCAGATAGCAGCTGGATTATGGAATCGGTTCTCTTTTGTTGGGGTTACAGTAAATAAAGAAATGTAGATGGATAAATTATAGCTATTATAATCTACAGAGCATTCATTAATTCTTTACTAGAGATGCCAATAAGAGGTTTAGCTGACCAGATAGGGGCCCACCTCTTTGCGATGACATGGCAAATAGTATGGCACAAGTAACCATAGGCTTTGTGGCGGAAAACAAGGGTGCGGAGGTTGCAAAATTGTTCGTGATCCCTTATTGTATGTACAATGCATCCGCAAACAACACAGCTCCTGAGGTAGTGTCACCAAGGCTTTGAAGAGGAAGGACTGACAACCCAAGTCTGAGGAACCTTGCAGAAAACTAATCTGCGGTATCGAGAGAACCCCTTCACTGACTGGGCTTGAATCATGAGTTTGGAAAATGGGAGACCATCTAGTGTTCCAGTGTAGCATGTAATAGATCAGATTATGCAGTGGTCTCGCAAGCAATATTCATCTCGAATACAGTTGGAATGAGTTCTTGCGAGCGTTCTGTCCCCCTGTACACTCCGAGTGCGACATTCCTCGGATAGCAAATGGTATTTGATCCTCCGTGTAATAATGAATATGTTATTGATGAACATAACACCCTGAGTGAAGAATCCAATGGAATCTACCAAAATTATAAACTTCTGGACATCTTCCTTTGTGATTGTATCTGATGATAAGAAGTCCTAGCGCTGTCTGAGCACTACGATTCCCCCTCCCCATGGACAAGATAAGCTAGCTACATGTACCCAGAGGAGTAACACTTCAGATATTAAGCTGTGACCTGAGATATTGTAGACGTAGGGTAAGGAAGGCAACTTAGGGGTTTAATCGGGGCACGCCCTTTTATGCGGAGCGATGTCCTCCCGACTCCACTTAAAAAGGGAGAGAAGAAAGTGTAGAGGATTAGGGAATGCCAATCAAGGGGATGAGATGTCAGAATGTCAGATAGGTGGTACTCTCCATAGCACAAAAGGGTGGGAAATTCTGTTAAGGATGAAATTTCAAAACAATCGTGATGTAGTTAAGAGTTATTAGTAGTGTAAGTGATTTAATTCACTGGTACTTTTTCCTCTCATAAAGAGACTTACAAGCTCCTGACTTCGTCAACCCTAATACATCTGTTTTTAATCACATATTGCTAGTGAACTTGAGTGAGGCAAACAAGAACAAATAAAACTAATACATTGATACCTACAATGAACAACCATCAAACAGATCTGAAATTAAATAAAACTCTACCTTCAATAAAAACTTAATAACTGTAGTTTCGAATAAAAGAGATAAGAACATGTTGACACTCTAATAATTCCTAATCAAGGCCATGTATCCCGGACTAAACTTGTGTACATAAATCACGTGATGGTTCATATATCTAATGTCATGCTTATGCAACAATTCACAAGATGAGTGCTAAACGCCCTCTAATAAACTGTGATAAATACCCAGGATGCTTTAACTAATAGAAGAATATGCAGTTTTGCGGTCTCAGAGAACTCTGTCTTCTGTAGTCAATTGCGCGCTCACGAGCCTGGTTCATCACACCAAAACTGGCAAACCACACCAATATAGCCTGAATGACCCCTTTGAACGATCCCCACCCCTTAACTAGCGCCAAGACCTCAATCCAATCAAAATTTGTGTGCGGTAGAAGTTGAAACAAACATTTGCGATTGCGGTTGTTGACAACTCACTGACCACTATAGTCGCTATTTTTTACTAGCCATCTACGTACTCGGAGTGTCACGAACATAACTCATCCACATAGTTATCCAACAATAAGGATTCCAGCCCATGACCCTATGCGACATTTATCTAACACCTTTCTGTCCTGTGAAAACAACGGCCAATATACATCAGGCATATCCCACCTACTGAACTTCACAGATTTCCTTTACAAATTCTCTCTTGAACCGTTATGCCACCAATTCCCTTACATATCTTCTACCCATTTGCTCTTATCACTAAGTTATATGTTCTCTAGTTTTGTACTCATTGCTTCGAATTACTGGTTTCTAAACTTCTGCTTTCTACTTTTCACACTTTTTTGTAAACTGAGCCGCCTTTTTCTCTATTATAATATTAAATGTATTGGAGGCTTCTTCACATGTTTCTGGGGCCACTTGGTGTAGATGAGTAGTCATATGTGAGTGCGTTATGTAGCATGAGTATAACTGAGATCACACTATTTCTGCAAAACGATAGGTGCCAGCGGCACCCCCCTTCTCTATTCCACTCATGTTTGAACGCATCCCAGTAACTTGATAGACCCAGTTATGAGAGCTGACTTATGTTTGGAACTTCAATATGTTTTAACTGAAGTCCACCCATTATTCTTTGAATTAATGAGTGACAGACTTAATTTTCCTATTCTTCCAGCAAGTCACCGGCACTCAATATAATTGCATAGTTTTTAAAATTTTCTTGCCAACTAGAAGCACTATTCTGATGAGACTGGAATGATTGTGGATTTCTATCTTTTGTTTGAGGGGAAATAATTTCTTCTCATGCTGCCTCCTCGATTGAGGAACAAGTGGACCTTTTGCTTGGGAGTCAACCCAACATAGCACATCTGAGCTATTAGAGAGCGATAACAAGCGTGAGAAAAGGTTATGAGAGTAATGTTGTATCATACAAGAATGAAAAAGACATTGAATTCCAACACAAGGAGCAAAAGAGTTACAATAAGATTACATAAGCAATAATCGGACATAGACTAAGACTAATGAAAAAAGAATGCAAAATCAAATTTATTGTATGAGATCAATGCCAAAGTACTTTTCGTATAAAATGATGTTAAAGTCTCACGGTGCAAAGACAGTAGTAGGTGATTAACATATGGATCCCGAACAGAAAAAAAGATATCAAGACAATTTTTCCTATTACTATATATATTCACCTCTTCTCATTTCATGCTTATGTCCTCTTAGTCTCACCATATGACATCTATTGCATTTCTAATTATGGAAAAACAATTAAGAGTTAGTGTTCGGAGTTTTGCCCATCGAGCCTAAGCTCTGCTTACTGCAAATTCCAGAAGAAGTATTGAAGACTGAGGGCGCAAGTCTCTATAAAAATGGGTGCACTTCAGTAGTGCTTTGTGATTTTACTGTGTGGGGACAATTATCAAACATCCACCTGTATCTTAGTACTCACAGCAGTTTTTTTTAAGCCTCATGTGACTATTAGTTACAGCAGAGCTCCATTTTCTTTCCTCTAAAAGTCACAGCAGGACTCCTCTCCTTTTTCTCCACCTCCAGTGGTCATATACAGTATGGCTGTGCCTCTTCCCCATAATAGTAAAACCCTCTGCTTGTGTCCTGTTGGTACAAAATGCCCTCATTGTACCAGTACTCATGGTGAGGCCTCATGTGTCAAGTCTATTACCAGCTGCTGCATATAGCTTTCCAAATTTTTGTTGCTCTCTGTAAATAGAGGTGGCAGAAGGGCACACAGAGTATGTCCTCATTATTATTGGACCAATGGACTCTGTGCTCTTTAGGTTTTTGTAAGCAGGAAACCTGTACAATGACCACTGGATTGTATGGTAGCAACCGAGGGTAGAGAAACACTGGTCACACAAAGTGCAGATTTTCTGGTCACAACGATAACATATGTGTGGGGCGAGCGGAAGGTTTTAATCCAGCCTGTATTCATGTGCCTACTGCTGTTATATAGAACAAAATCTACATGTGAAACAAACAGCACCGTTTTTGTAGGTGAGGTAAATTTGGTTATGCAATACTATTGTGTGGGAAAAAAGCATTTTACATTAGAATATGTTGACTCTCTGTCTGTTGTGCATAGAACTGTGCTCCGCACAAGTGTTAAAATGAAAAGAAAATATAACCTGTATAATTGGTAGTAACATGTGATTAAAGTGTGGTATAGCGACACTTATGGGGAGTCCTAGGGATTATGGAAAGGGGTTGTTGCTACGTTATATAAGCAGACAACCCCAACAGCCGCCAGAGGATAACTCCAGTTCAAGCTGTTTAACCACTTAGATGCTGTGTTCAGTGCACCTACAGTGCAACTGCTGTATCTAAGGTATAAAGAAGAAGTGTGATACCCCTGTATTCCCTTACTCTTGATCACCCTCCACACTGTGTGATCTAAGGATGCTATTCAATGTCAGGGAGCGTTCCTAAGGCTCACAAATCTACCATGATTGTGTACCTATTACAGGATGTAGAAGCAGTGTTTTAAAAAATACAATCTACTGCAGTACATCAGGTATGATCACATGTTCAGGACCTCTCAAAGAACTAAAATCACTTTAAAAAATGCTATTTAAAATGTAAGAAAGTTAATCATTTTAAAGAAAAAAGTTTATATTAATACAATATATTGTTATTTATCTCATGTGCCAAATTCTGTAAAAAATATCCAGAATTTTGACTTTTATTTTGGTTGTGCCTGACAGAAAATTAGAGGGGTTTTACCATGATGTAATATCTTCAATGCTGGCCTCTCACAGTGAGCTGGCTGTGCATGTGAATGAGAAGGGAAAAGTTTGCATTTTTATTGCCTGCGTGTTATCTGTGTTTTTGATGCAGTTGAGAAACACAGCAAAAACACAACAAAGAGTGTGACCCCAGCCTAACTTCTAAAAAATAATAACTAACTATTAAACATATTAATACTCCGGATATGTTACAAATTAAAACCAGTCCAGAGCGCTACAAATGTTAGCATTAGGAAAAATCAAAAAAACATCACCTAGTCTTAAAGATGTTGCAAGGGTTATGTGACAATAAAAACTTTGAGACATAAAAGAAAAACAAAGAAATGTTTCTCCAAATGGAAGACGTTTATTATATCACATTTGCAAAAGACAAGAAATCTTAGATTAAGTATCTCCTCTCAAATATACACAAAAGTATTGTACAAATCCGAGGAGACTCTTGGTGGTTTGGTAACCTAATAATTGCTGTAGATTTCTCTCATTATGAGTACCATCTGTATCTCTTTGGTTGTGTGTTGGCCTCAGTCTCCAATGTTTCCTCCAAGGTGTTCTCTTTTGCCAGCATTATTTTTATATCTTATTATTAGAGATGGGCGAATCGATTCTAACAAAGTGGAATTCGTTTAGAATTTCAGAACAACTTCGGTTCGGAATGAAGTGAAGTTGGGTTACTTCGCCCGTGAACGAAGTGTGCTTTTGATGATTAAAATGGCTGCGAGACATGGCGTTCATGGAGCAAAGAAACTTGTGGAGGAAGAAGGGATAGCCTACTATGACATCTGCAGAGATGATGCAATCTGAGACCGATGGGATTCTGTTGACATTCATCCGCGCTATATAAAGTCCTGGGCGGACGCTGGGAGCTCATACGCTCTCACTGTACTGATTAGGGGAAGGTACTGCCGTGGCTTGCTTATGATAGCATGATACTAAAGAACTAATTTTTATACAGCGATTTTTGGGGGGTGTGTTCTCTAGCGTGTAACTCTGAGACTGCTTCTCTTAGAGTTCTATTTCTGATTTGTGGGGTTTTGGATCAACTGAAGTACCAGGTGTGCGTACAGTGCAGCTGCATATACATTTTAATGCTATTGCTCACAGGCACATTGAATATCCAAAGGTGTCTAGCCGTTCCTGTTGTATTCATCTTAAAGAAACAGCGTTTTTAGAAATACCACTTCATTTTTGGCTGCTCAATTCTTTTGCGCAATTTACAGCCAGGGTTAATTAAGCGTTGTTCTGTGGCTGTGGTCGACTAAAAGAAACACGTTATTTCACCGCCAATAAAATAAATTTTTTCTGTAGCATAATTCACAAGCGAAAGGTTGATTACAAATTTTCCTTTATATTGTGTAGCAAAAGTAAAAAACACGCCATTGTAAACATACAAAGCTCGTAGTTTTTGGTTGCTCAAGTCTTTGCGCAATTTAAATCCAGGGGTTAATTAAGCGTTGTTCTGCTGCTGTGGTGGACTAAAGAAAACCATTTATTTCACGCCAAAAAATACATTTTTCCGTGTAGCATAATTCACAAGCGTAGGTTAATTACAATTTTTTCTCTGTGTTGTTTAGCGTAAAAAAAATGCCATTGTAAAACGCTACAAAGCTCGTAGTTTTTGGTTGCTCAATAATTTTGCGCAATTTACATCAGGGGTTAATTTAAGGTTGTTCTGACTGCTGTGGTGACTAAAGAAAAGTTTATTTCACTGCTCCAAAAATACATTTTTCCTGTAGCATAATTCAAAAGCAAAGGTATTAATTACAATTTTTTCTCTTGTTGTGTAGCGTAAATATACACACATTGTAACATGCTACAAAGCTGGTAGTTTTTGGGCTGCTCAATTCTTTTGCGCAAATTTACATCAAGGGTTAATAGTGTTTTTCTTGCAGTTGGACTCAGTAAAGAAACTTTGTTTTTCACCGCCACAGAAGAATTTCTGTAGCATATTCATATTCCGAGGTTAATTAAGCCTGTTTGGCTTTTATATTCAGTTAAATACACAGAGTTTTGTAAGCGGCAACATTCAAATCAATTTTTCCTGCCATTGTGGAGCGCCAATTTATATACAAAGGGTTAAACCAAGCTTATTAGTGGGTTAATTGGAAGCAATCAGGAGTGTGGTATTTATCATATACGGATATCTTCATCAAAACAGTGTCTGTACATTTTAGAACAAACAGTATGTCAGGACAGAGAGGTGGCAGGCTCTTCACCTGCGAGGAGTGGCAGAGAGCACAAACATTCCAGGCCCAGGTCGCCCACAGACATCAGCAATGGGGATCGTCGCAGCAGGGGTCACCGGGTGAGGCCACAAACTGCGCTGTAATCTAGCGGGCAGCGTGTTTGTTCATGCAACCCATTGGTTCTTGCTTGGTTGACTAGGGTCATCCACTTCCTCCCAGTGACATCTGACAACCCCAGCCAGAGTCAGTGGGAACGTCAGAACAACCACTTAGTTGGCATGGCTCGGGAGTGGGTCAGCGGCCGTTCACTGTACTCAACCCGCCCCTGTACATCGGTTCCCTCAGCCAGAGGATCTACTATTGTGGTCTGGGCTCAGCGCCCAACTTACGTATAGCGAGGATGAACATTTAAAGAGGGCAGTCAGCAGCTACTTGACAGCGAAGGAAAGTGAAATGGGGCCAATATCCCTGCTTTTGCAGTAGGTGGAAATGTATAGAAGTGGAGATTTGGCATGGGAGGTCATGTTTGAGGGGGCCCCCCTCTGCCATACCAAGACGGTGATGAGGCAGCAGTAAAGATGAAAAAAAATTTGATGATGTAGGGGCCGCCCCTTGGGGGGGGTGGGGCAAGGGCTTCATCATCGTCGGGAGAAGAGGTGGGTCAGCTTGCGCGACAGGCAGCCGGCAGCCGGGAAAGGGGGTTTTGTGGCCGTGAGTCAGCAGGATAGCGGGGCCAGTTTTGGGGGCGGGAGCCAAGAAACCCCAGGGGGTTTAAAAAACCCCAAATTCGCGGTCCAAGAAAATTTAACCCAGCAAGGGGCCCCCCGCAAAGGGCAGCGGGGGCCCGTAGTAAATTCAGTGCGGAGTGTTGGGGGGAAAAAAATCAGCTATGGGCGGTTTTGGCAGTTCTTTGTTTAAGGACCCCGGGGAAGAGTGGAATTTCCCGTTTATATAGTATTTTGGGGGCAAAAATTTGAACCCCGTGGCCGGGGTTTGTTAAAACGTTGGCACCAGGGCCCCTGCGTAAACACATGCAGCGTCCCCATCCGGTGGCCTGGGAAAAAAAACCGGTGGCTCAGATGGGGGTTTGGCCCACCCTGCCCCCGGGAAACCCAAAACAGCAGCAGAAGCCCCCAGTGGCACGAAATTGCCATTGCAGCCATTCAAGGTTTAACCCCCTTGCGGGAAGGGGACCCTGTTTTCTTTGACTTTCATCTCCGGGTTTCCAGATGCCCCTGCTCCTCGCTACTCTGGCCCCACCCAGTCGTTCAACAAGGAGATTGCAAAGGAAAACCAATATGGGGCCCAACCACCCTGGGTGCAAAATAAGCTGACCTTTGCCCCTGCCCAAGTTGTTGGAAACGCAGTCCACCCCTTTCCAAATGGTGGACACTGCCCTTTTTCGAAAAACTAATGGCTTGTGCCGAGTAGAGAGGGAGAGTTCAACCCGTAATATTTTTTCCCAAAAAAAGGCAGTACAAGCCTTTCTTAAAATGTAGAACAAAAGGTGGGCCCGTCCTTTAGCTTTCCGGTTTGTTTCCCAAAAGGGGCCCGGGGCCCCGGGCCCCCGATGTCTGGAGCTGTAATACGGTCAGGGCCAGTAATTGTCCTTTACGGCCCACTGGGTGAATCGTGGCTTCCTGCCCAGGCACCAACCAAACTACTTGGACAGGAGACGCCGCTATTCTCCTCCACAATGGCAAAACTGCAGGATCCTGCGCAATGTCCGCCTTCCTCCACCACCTCCACCATTCTCAGACTCCACAAGTCTGCTCCGTCATACCTCAATGAGTAGGGCACCGCGGTGTCACGCAGTTCTACACCTGGCTTGGCCTCGGAGGAACGGAAGTTACACAGGGGAGGAACTGCTACCGCGTCATTTTTCAGCCAAGAAACGATGGGTTGTGTGTGCCTTTCTCCGCGCCAACTGCAAATCGGAAACCATGGTGCTGGACAATGGGAGGAACATGGTTGTCCGCGCTGCACCAAGGAGGGATGGTCCATGCGCCCGGTATGGCGCATGTGTTCAATTGGTGTGAAATTGTTCCTGAAGTCTTCCCACCGATCTTCAGAAGATCTGAAAATGGCCAGGAAACTGTGCATGCACTTATCCATTCTTTCAAAGCTGGAACACCCCTCTCGAGTTGCAGCGGCAGAAACGCCCTCCCCCAACACACTCTGACCATGCGATGTTTCCACCCGTTGGGAATTCCAGGCCTGCACATGTCTGACGACTGTGAATGAACGAGAAAAGCCATAACGATTTTTTGATGATCCAGGCGGACAGGAGTACTACCCTGTGTTATGAGTCAAGCGTGGCAGCTCATGCGTGGACACCTGCCGTTTGTTGAGGCCATCGAGCGAGGCCCCGTTATTTGTCAGTCGCGAGGCTCTTCACGATGCAATAACGTTCATTCCACTGCTTCAGGTCCTGGAACAGATGCGAAAATTCCTGTCTGGGCAAGGGGATGGAGACGTGGCGACTACATCTCGCGGCCCACATGAATCGGTTTGGACTGCTGAAATGGGGAGGGAGGTAGGCAGGATTATTGGAGCTAGGTAAGCATTGTCTGCTTGAAATGAGTGGATGGATTTTCTACCCAGGTGACAAGGAGAGGTGGAAGCCAGGAGGCAGCTGGTGGAGGTAGATGGAGTATGAGAAGACGAGAGGCCAGATGCCCGAAGCACCGCGGCTGTATTACAGTGGAGTGGAGGCAGGGAAGCCCTCGTGAGTCACTGTGAGATGGCTCGCTAGCATGCTGATTTGCCTGGGCTAGTGTCAGCCGAAATAGTCAGCATCCGGCAAAGGGATGACTCTGGCTCTCTCCACCTATTGGACCCTCGCTACTGGTCCTCCAAAAATTGGTAGGCCTTTTTCCAGCTATGACGTGGGATGGACAAACTCAAATAACTATAGGGAAATCCTCCGTAGGTCAGTTGCCGTGCCTAACGTGCGGCACCGTCCCTCTCTTGGACAGGTAGGACCGGGGGGTTCTTCAGCGCTCACGTACTACTTCCGCGGCTGCGGGGGAAGGGTGGGGGTAAGAGCAGTACCAGTTCCAACAGCAGCAACCCTAAGTCTGGAGTCACTGATGAGCAGCTTCCTTCACCCGCTAGTGAGGAGTGTGTCGCCTGCAGCAGCACCATAGGACTGGTGCCAGAGTCCCTGAACCAAAACAGGTGGTTAGCCTACTTGGGAACACAGCACTCTGCCACCCAATTAGAAGATCCGCTGGACTACTGGGCAGCCAAAACTGGATGTGTGCGCTACTTGCGAGTTTGCGTGGAGAAGCTGACCTTGCCGGCAGTAGTGTGGCAACAGGAGCGGGTGTTCAGTGCGGGGGGGCCATCGTTACCCCAAGGAGAACCCGTTGTCCTTGGGATAGGTGGACGACTGCCTTTGTCAAGATGAATCTGGCGTGGAGCGGTAACGGATTTCCACACAACCATGCCTTAGGCGTCCAGACTACATCCAGCCAGGTCGCCCTCACCCAAACTGGTGAGAAATGAGTCTCAGTTCAACTTACCTGCCTCAGCGCCACTAATTGATGCCGCCACCCGTGATGCCACACAGTCTGGCTGTCAGTTTTCCATCTGCCACAAAACCATTCTTTACCAGGGAATGTATGCCACCACCCGTCCTCAACTCTGTCATTGTGCCACTCTATGACCTCATGCTGCTGCTGCTGTTGCTGGTGCCGTGACATCCACACTGTGTCATTGTGCCACTCTGTGACCTCATGCTGCTGCTGCTGTTGTTGCTGCTGCGGTATCCTACACACTGTGTCATTGTGCCATTCTCTGACCTCATGCTGCTGCTGCTGCTGCTGTTGTTGCTGCTGCGGTCACCTACACACTGTGTCATTGTGCTACTCTCTGACCTCATGCTGTTGCTCCTGCCGTCACCCCCCACTCTGTTTTCATTGTGCCACTCTGTGGCCAAACTCCTGTTTTTGCCACCTCCAGAATTCTTTTGTGCCACTGCCTGACCTCATGCTGCTGCTGCTGTCGTGACCTCCACACTGTATGATTGTGCCACTCTGTGGCCTACTGCTGTTTTGCCACCTCCAGAATGTCATTGGTTCACTGCCTGACCTCATGCTGCTGCTGTCGTGCCCCTCCACACGTGTCATTGTGCCACTCTGTGACCTACTACGTTTTGCCACCTCCAGAAAGTCATTGTGCCACTGCCTGACCTCATGCTGCTGCTGCTCTTGTGCCCTACACACTGTGTCATTGTGCCACTCTGTGGCCTACTACTTTTTTTGCCACCTCCAGAATGTCATTGTGCCACTGACTGACCCCCATGCTGCTGCTGTCGTGACCTCCACACTGTGTGATTGTGCCAATCTGTGGCCTATTACTGTTTTGCCACCTCCATAATGACATTGTGCCACTGCCTGACCTCAAGCTGCTGCTGTCGTGACCTCCACAATGTGTCAGTGTGCCACTCTGTGGCCTACTACTGTTTTGCCACCTCCAGAATGTCATTGTGCCACTGCCTGACCTCATGCTGCTGCTGCTGTTGTGACCTCCACACTGTGTCATTGTGCCACTCTGTGGCCTACTACTGTTTTGCCACCTCCAGAATGTCATTGTGCCACTGCCTGACCTCATGCTGATGCTGTCGTGACCTCCAAACTGTGTCATTGTCCCACTCTGTGGCCTACTACTCTTTTGCCACCTCCAGAATGCCATTGTGCCACTGCTTGACCTCATGCTGCTGCTGTCGTGCCCTCCACACTGTGTCATTGTGCCACTCTGTGGCCTACTCCTGTTTTGCCACCTCCAGAATGTCATTGTGCCACTGCCTGACCTCATGCTGATGTTGTCGTGACTTCCATACTGTGTCATTGTGCGACTCTGTGGCCTACTACTGTTTTGCCACCTCCAGAATGTCATTGTGCCACTGCCTGACCTCATGCTGCTGCTGCCCGTGACCTCCCACACGGGTGTCATTGTGCCACTCTGTGGCCTGCTACTGTTTTGCCACCTCAAATGTCATTGTGCCACTTCCTGACCTCATGCCGATTGTCGTGACCTCCACACTGTGTCAATGTGAAACTCTGTGGCCTACTACTGTTTTGCCACCTCCAGAATGTCATTGTGCCACTGCCTGATCTCATGCTGCTGCTGTCGTGACCTCCACACTGTGTCATTGTGCCACTCTGTGGCCTACTACTGTTTTGCCACCTCCAGAATGCCATTGTGCCACTGCTTGACCTCATGTTGCTGCTGTCGTGACCTTCACATTGTGTCATTGTGCCACTCTGTGGCCTACTACTCTTTTGCCACCTCCAGAATGTCATTGTGCCACTGTCTGACCTCATGCTGCTGCTGCTGTCGTGACCTCCACATTTGGGGTCATTGTGCCACTCTGTGGCCTACTACTGTGTTGCCACCTCCAGAATGTCATTGTGCCACTGTCTGACCTCATGCTGCTGCTGCTGTCGTAACCTCCACACTGTGTCATTGTGCCACTCTGTGGCCTACTACTGTTTTGCCACCTCCAGAATGTCATTGTGCCACTGTCTAACTCATGCTGCTGCTGCTGTCGTGACCTCCAAAACTGTGTCATTTGCCACTCTGTGGCCTACTACTGTTTTGCCACCTCCAGAATGTCATTGTGCCACTGTCTGCCCCTCATGCTGCTGCTGCTGTCATGACCTCCACACTGTGTCATTTTGCCACTCTGTGGCCACTACTTTTTTTGCCACCCTCCAAATGTCATTGTGCCACTGTCCTGATCTCATGCTGCTGCTGCTGTCGTGACCTCCACACTGTGTCATGTCCCACTCTGTGGCCTGCTACTGTTTTGCCACCTCCAGAATGTCATTGTGCCCCTGCCTTGACCTCATGCTTCTGCCGCCGTGACCTTCACTATCTGTGATTGTGCCACTCTGTGGCCTCTCCTGTTTTTAGCCACCTCCAAAATGTCATTGTGCCACTGCCTGACCTCATGCTACTGCTGATGCTGCTGCCGTGACCTCCACACTGTGTCATTTTGCCACTCTGTGGCCTACTACTGTTTTGCCACCTCCAAATGTCCATTGTGCCACGTCGGGACCTCATGCTGCTGCTGCTGTCGTGACCTCCACACTGTGTCATTTTGCCACTCTGTGGCCTACTACTGTTTTGCCACCTCCAGAATGTCATCGTGCCCCTGCCTGACCGCATGCTGCTGCCGCCGTGACCTCCACGCTCTGTCATTGTGCCACTCTGTGGCCCTTCTACTTTATTTACCACCTCCAAATGTCATTGGCCATCGCCTGACCTCAATGCAATGCTGTGGCTGCTGCTGTGACCTCACACTGTTTTCATTGTGCCACTCTGTGGCCTAGTCCGGGTTTTTGCCACCTCCAGAATGTCATTGTGCACGTCTGACCTCATGCGCTGTGGCTGCCGCCGTCACCTCAACCCCTCTGTCACTAATGTTGCCACCTGAGCTCTCAGCTTGTTTTTTTCCAGCTTTCACTGCCATGACTTTATCAGGCTATATTCCCGTTTGAGTTTTTTGGTCAGTTTTGCCCTCTAAAGTGCCCAGGGAATTTTATAGTGATGCGATTCTAAGAGCGGCGGCACTCATCTGCATGTCATACTAAAACACAACATTCTATGAAGACCAAACCCAAGCTCCCTCTGCATATTTAAGCATGGCACAACGTTCTACAGCACCCTGCAGGCTCTGTGCAGCCTGGAAATAGCCGTTTTTTAACGCCAAAGTAATTCGGGACAAAGTAATTTTTGTCGGAAAATTTGGCGAAGTGACCGAACCGAATTTTTGAGAAATTCGCCCATCTCTACTTATTATACTGAGACAAAGACATTCTTGAACATTATACTTTTTGCACAACTAGCTATACATTTAGGAATCTTAAAATTGTAATATCTAAACTACTGTAACCATACTTTTGTACTGATAGGATGTTTTTTCAAACCTTTTTGTTTTATACATAACAATTGAACCATTGGTTTAGGTAATTGTAAATTTGTGCAAAATTTTCATACATATTTACAAAAAAGAAAAAAAGTTTACTTAAAAGTGGGTTACAAAAGTAGTCCTACCCTTTGAATTGTTCGTCAGCTGTTCCAAATATTTGTAAATTAAAAAACTGAATATTGGGGCATACATTTGTATTCAGGCCCATGTACTTCAATACCTTTAAATAAAAGTGTGACCAATTGCCTTTAGAAGTTGCCTAATTAGTAGATAGAGTGCATCTGTAAGTTATTCTCGGTAGAATGATAGCTGTTTTGTGAAGACCTCAGAAGTTTGTTAGAGAACATTAGTGAACAAACAGCATCATGGAAACCAAGAAACACATCAGACAGCTCAGAGATAAAGTTGTGGCAAAGTGTATTGCAGTTTTAAAAAGAAAAAATGAACCAAGCCCTGAACATCTCACGGAGCACTGTTTAATCCATAAACTATAAATGGAAGGAATATGGCACAACTGCTAACTTACCAAGACCTGGCAGCCAACCTAAACTGACAGCCCAGACATGACTGCCATTGTAATACATTGTTCTTCAATGTACTTGTATTGCAGAACAGTGTACAAGCAACAGCACCCCAAAAAAGTTTAAAAATAAAAAAAAAGATTCAAAGTTCAAAACAGATCCATTTTGTCATTTTACAAATAAAATAATAAATAATTTAAAAAGTTAAACATATTTGTTATCACCTGATCCCTAAGGGCCCGTTCACACGGCTTATTCTGCCGCGGATTGGCGCCGTACTGCGCGCCGGATTTGCGCTTCAGTACGGCGCCAATCCGTGGCAGCAATTACGGTAATCCACTGCTCTCATAGAGAACCGTGGATTCCGTCGCTCCTCCCGCTCGGCGAATCCGCTGCGGGGGGGAGAAAGTGACATGCACATTATTTACGGCGCGGCCGCGCCGTAAACAATGCATTGTCTATGGGGCCGGGAGCGGCGCCCCCGCCACGCTCCAGCCCCGCCCCCGTCCCGCCCCTTGTTCCCAGCGGATTTGTGCGCTCAATACGGCGAACAAATCCGTTGGGAATATGCCGTGTGAACACGGCCTAACAGTCCAATTTATTAAAATCTAAACAAAGAGTTTCTGTATAAAATGAATGCCATAGAAAGAAAAAAACAGTACATTATATGGATGGTCAATAGTATTTTTAAAAATGACATCATTTTCTGCAAAAACAAGCCTTCAGAAGTCTAGGTAGATGGAAAAATCAAAAAAGTTATGTCTCTTAAAAGGGGAATAGGAAAAAAAAATTACCGCAGCATGCACAAACATTTCTGTGTCAGGAAGGGGTTAATGATTTCTTTTCTAACACAAGTGTTTCCAGGTGCAGACAAGTGGCTAGACAGCCTAGTTCTTTCCATTGATGTGCATTGCGCTGCTTGCAAATGAATAAAGCAAAGCTGGTTGAGGCCAGTCTGAATAAAAATCCTGTGTTAGACTAGAATTTCTTTATATGCCAATCATTCTGTTTCAAAAGATAATGATTCCAGGAGCTAATTAGCCCCCAACTCCCCAAAAATACAATAATCATTTGATAAATTGGCAATTTTGCAAGTTTTCTTAACTACAAAAAAGGGAGAGGTCTGTAATGTTGTCATAGGTGCACTTCAACTGTGAAAGACAGAATCTTAAGAAGAAAAAAACCTGAAAATAACATTTTATGATTTTTAAATAATTAATTTGCATGAAATAAGTATTTTATACAATAGAAAAACAGAACTTGATATTTGAAACCTTTGTTTGTAAGAAAGGTTAAAAGTAGAAAGGTTAAAAGTTTCCTATAGTTCTTGACCAAGTTTGCAGACATTTCAGTCAGGATTTTGACCGACTCCTCCATACAGATCTTCTACAGGTCTTTCAGGTTTTGAGGGCTGTCGCTGGGCTATACTGAGTTTCAGCTCCCTCAAAAGATTTTCGATTGGGTTCAGGTCTGGAGACTGGCGAGGCCACTTCAGGACTTGGAAATGCTTTTTATCGAGCCACTCTTTAGTTGCTCTGGCTGTGTGTTTCCAGTCATTGTCCTGCTAGAAGACCCAGCCCCAAATCCATCTTCAATGCTCTTAATGAGGGAAGGAGGTTGTTGGGATAAATCTGCAATAAGGCCTATCCATCCTCCTTTCAATACAGTGCAGTCGTCCTGCCCACTTCGCAGAAAAGCACCCCAAGGTACGATGTTTCCATCCCATGCTTCATAAGTGGGACAGTGTTCTTCTTCTTCCAAACACGGTGAGTTGAGTTGATACCAAAAAGTTCTATTTTGGTTTCATCTGACCACGTGACCTTCTCTCATGCCTCTTCTGGTAATTGGCAAACTTCAAATGGGCCTGGACATGTGCTGGCGTAAGCAGGGGGACCTTGCATACCCCGCAGGATTTTAATCCACGATGGCGTAGTATGTTACTTACAAAAATCTTTCAGACTGTGGTCCCAGCTCTATTCAGGTCATTAACTAGGTCCTTCTGTGTACTTCTGGTCTGATTCCTAACCTTTCTCAGAATCATACTTACCCCACATAGCATCCCAGACCTTGGAAGATTAACAGTCATCTTGGGTGACATGTATGAACTTTGGTACTGACAGGCCAGTTCTAAATAGCTTTAAGGCAGTGTAGAATGAGCCAGAACGTATGAATCTGTTCTTCTGCAGATCATACATACAGGTGCATTGTAGTTCCACTACAACAACTCAGCCTCAGTGAGACCACCTTTAACCCGTGTTCACACGGCTTATTCAAGCCGTATTGCTGAGCCGGAATAAGGGGCGTGATGCGGGGCTGGGGGCGTGGCGCCCGCCGGCCCCTATAGACTTGCATTATCCGCTTCGCTATTGCGCCTGGATAATGTGCAAGTGGTGACTTACACCTCGCGCCTGCGTATTCGCCGAGGCGGGAAGGGGTGCGACGGGATCCACTGTTCTCTATGAGAACTGGTGGATTACCGAAATTACAGCGACGATTGGCGCCGGTAACTGCAGCGCAAATCGCGGCGCGCAGTAACGGCGCCAATCGGCGGCGAAATAAGCATGTGAACAGCCCCTTAACGTGGTCTGGCTATTCAAACAGTTATGCTGCTACGTTTGGCGTCAAATATTCATAAATGTGTCTAATTCTATAAATGTGGTGCAACACACCCCCAGAACTTCTCAAATCTTTGGCGCATTAAAAACTGCATAGCCAAAAGGTTACATACATTTCATTAGTATTTGGTAGCATAGCCCTTAAATTATATGATTTGGGTCAAACATTTTGAATATCCTTCCACTACTCTCTCACAATAGTTTGTAGGAATTTTAGGCCCATCTCCTCATGACAGTAACGAGATGCCATGTTTGTAGGTTGCCTTGTTCGGACCTGCCTTTTCAAGCTTTGGTGTCCATACATTATTCAATAGGATTGAGATCAGGGGCTTTTGGTATGGCCCGACCTCCAAAACATTGACATGTGGTTAAGCCTTAAAGGGGTTTTTACTCACAAATTAAATTGACATGGGAAGCATGCAAATGAAATAAGAAACATTTTCACCATTCATTATTATTAGAAATGGGCGAATTGATTCTAACGAAGCGGAATTCGTTTCGAATTTCAGGAAAACTTCCATTCTGAACGAAGTCAAGAGTTAGGTGTGGAGTTATTCCACGGAAATGAATGCGTGTTTTTTAATTAATAAAATGGCTGCGAGCACATGTGTGGTTACATATGGCAAAGACCTCTGGGGAGGAAGAAAGAAGACCCTAATGACAATGTGCAGAGAAGAAGCCAGGCGGGATTCTGTACAACACCGCACATATAATTCCAGGTGTGACATGGCAGTTCACACTGCTTCACCGTGCTGTGTAGGGAAGCTGCTGCTGCTGCCCATGATATGCTCCTACAAGGCTAAAGAACTAACTTTTATACAGCAATATTATTGGGGGTGCACAGCTTGTCTCAGAGTACTGCATCTGTTACGTTCTAATTTCTGGTTTTTTGTGATGTATAGGAATTGAAGTCCAGTGTATACGTCCAAGTACAGCTGCAAATAAAATTTAATGCTATCTGCTCAGTTCTTATGAGCACATTGAATATCCAAGGGTGGTTATCCTAAGCTGTTGCCTGTTGATTCAGTTAGAAGAAACCGAGTTTATTAAATCCCAAATAACCCTTAAATTATGGGTTTGCTCCATTCTTTTAGATCCATATGGTTAATTAAGCGTTGTTCTGCTGTTGTGGCCACTAAAAAAAAAAAAGACGTGTTTTTTCAACAACGGCAAAGAAGGAAATTTTTGCTGTAAGCATAATTCATATCCTAAGGTTAATACGAGTTTTCTGTGTTGTTGAGTTTCAGAAAAATAGCACGTCGTTTTAACACGCAACAAATCTGGAAACTGGTGGCAGCACATTTATTTTGCTGCAAATTAACATCCAAGGTTAACTAAGTATTTTTTGCAGTTTGTTCTCATAAAATTGGAAATGTTGTCTTTTTCACTGCCAAAGGAGGAAATTTTAGGCTGTAGCATAATTCCAATCGGAAGGTTAATTAAGCTTTTTTGTGCTTTTATATTCAGTAAAATACACAGTTTTTTTTAAACGGCCACATACAATAAATTTTTTGTTGTGCATTTGTGGAGCGCAATTTATATCCAAGGGTTACCCAAGCTTGTTAGATGGTTCAATTTGGAGTACAAATACAGGGTGTGTAATTTATCAGATACAATATCTTCATTAAACAGAGTCCCTGTACATTTTAGATCAAACATTATGTTCAGGCAAAGAAGTGTCATGCTCTTCACATGTAAGTGCATGTGGCACAAACAATTCCTGGGAGCAGGCACAGGTCTCATCAACTAGCAAGAGGACATCGCGAGCAGGGGTCACTCGCTGAGGCCAGAACTGCCGTGCTGTTCATCTAGGTGGGCCGCCGTGTTGTTCAGCAACCCAATGTGTTCTTGATTGGTTTGACTAGGTCATCGTCACTCCTCCCAGATAACATCTGATACAATCCAAGCCAGATTGTCGGTGGAACGTCAGATACAGACCATTTGAGTTGGCAATGGCCCGGAGCTGGTCAGCGGCCCCCTCACCTGTCCTCTACCCGCCACTGTCCCTTCCGGTTCCTCCTCAGCCAGAGATCTACTATGGTTGGACTTGGGCTCAGCTCCACTATACAGCGAGGACAAACAATTTGAGGACAGTCAGGCGCTACTTGGCAACGAATAGGTGGGGCAGACACCCCCTTCTCCCTTGCAGTATTGATGTGGAGAGTGGCATGGGAGGTTTTGACAAACGGGAAAGCCCTCTGCATCCAAAGGCCGTTAAGGAGGACAGCATTGACATTCAACCACTCATGAAGTATATACGTGGTATTTGAATCCAGTTTTCTGCATACACCATTTGTTTCAAATGCAGCTTAATGGACTTGAAACTGAAGGAGGACCATAACTACAGGAAATGTTTTAGGTGCTTATTTATGCATTCTTGCCAGTGTTGATGTAATTTCGGTACAAACTGTAATGGAACAGAACAAAAAAGAAGCAAAAGCAAATGCAGCAAGACTGGCTTTTATATTAAAAAGGGGGGAGGGCCGCTCCCCTGTTAAACGGTGGAAAAAGTGTGAGGCCTCCCCTGTTAACGGTGAAGAAATTTTGGCTGATAGCATAATTCATAATATCCGAAGGTATAAAAATTTTTTTTTTAAAAACGGAGTTTTTGCTGGTTTTGTTGTGTTCCGTAAAATCCGTAACACGCCGTTTTACATGCTCACAAAAGCTGGTAATTGTTGGCAGCGCACATTTCTTTTGCGCAATTTACAGTTCTAAGGTGTTAACTAAGTATTTTTCTGCAGTTGTACTCAGTAAAAGAAACGTTGTTTTTCACTGCCAAAGGAGAAATTTTGGCTTCTAGGGCCGGGACAATGGGTAGTCGAGGGTAGGCGACCGCGTAGGGTGCCACTTCATCCCAGGGAGAAAAGGGGGCACAAGCAGGGCCATCTTTTCCAATTGTACACACTAGGCATTTTGCCCGGGGACCCGCACAATATAGGAACCACCAAGTTGTGTATGTATGTCCTCCCCATAAATACAAGTAACAACCCTGTGGATTCCTTGGCTACTTGCTTAATTTTAACTGTTCATGTGATTTTTAAGGACATGTAAACAGTTAAAAACTAAAGGTGGATAAGGTAGCCAAGGCTCCCTGCCCTTGCCAAATAGTCAACGGGAAGATCCGATTCCAGATATAAGTGGTGTGATAATATGGGTGTGCTTGGGAATGAAGGGGAGCTTGAGTCATGGCCAAGTGTGATGATGTCCATGTAATGTGGGCAGGAGCCATGCCCAGGTGGCCCGTAATTCTGTTAAGTGACGGCTTTGGGCACCAAGGATGCCATGGAGTAGGACTGAATTTTACATTTGGGGGGCACTTTATGCCATGTTATAACTAGGGCACCAGAATAACTTGTCCCAGCCTTCGCCTGCTACAACTCCCGCTCCCCATGTGCGATCGTGCTACATCGATTAGTGTTTGCCTGTCACCCCCGTACTCCACAACTGTGTCGCTGTAACAAGCCTACCCCACTCGCAACTAAACCCCCCATTTCAACTCTCCTCATCACGATTTGCCCGATTCTGCAAAAAGCCAAGCGAATGTCTTCCCCAACGCTCTTAGCTGCCCTACTGTCCTCAAATAGGTTGGTCCCTCTCAACTGTATATTGGGCGCATAGCTGTGGCAGCGTAACGGGACAGAGGTGTGTTGAGGAAGGTGAGAGCCCCTCACCGGCTCCCGGGCCATGTCAACTACGAGTTGTGTGTGACAAACCCACTGACTCTTGGCTGGGGTTGTCAGATGTCATCTGGGAGAAAGTGTTTGACTTAGTGTGTGCTCAATACATGGCCAGTAGATGACACCGGATGCTGTGGCCTTGCAGGGTGACTCCTGCTGTGACGTCCCCTTACTGTGCTGCGATCTGTGGTGGCTCCGGTAACCTACTACTCTGTTCTTTGACACCATTGTAGGATCGTAGCCCTCAGCTTGCTTTTTTAAAGCTGGCGCTGCCATGACTTTATCAGGCTACATCCCCGCTTCAGTTTTTTGGTCAGTTTTGCCCTCTTAAGTGCCTAGGGAATTTTATAGTGAAGCGATTCTAAGAGCGGTGGCAGTCATATGCGTGTCATACTAAAACACAACATTGGATGAAGACCAAACCAAGCTCCCTCTGCATGTTTAAGCATGGCATAACGTTTTACAGCACCCTACTGGCTCTGTGCAGCCTGGAAATAGCTGTTTTTTAACGTGATTCGTCCCAAAGTAATTCGGACCGAAACAAATTTTGTCAGAAAATTCTGCGAAGTCGGCTAATCTAATTTTTGAGAAATTCGCCCATCTCTAATTATTATTAAAAATTCTGCACCGTTTTTGTTTTAGCTGCTCCTTTAGTGATCCATTGTTTACAGCTCGTCTCCAGGAGATACAACCAGTGACAGGGGCTCCTCAGTCCTGGTCAGAAATGCTCAGACATCACCTCTGCTCTCAGGCAGCTACGGAGTATTCAAACCCCAGGTGCTGTCACTCTACTCCTGTCCTCTGTACTCTTAAGTACTTAGTCAAACAGTGCAAATAAATAAAAAAGAAACCTCAATCAGATTTGTGCGTTGATAAAGAGAAAAAAAAACACAGGTTTGGTTCCTGCATGGATTTGAAACTAGGACCCTTGTGTCTGGAGGCAAAAACTTTACCTCTCAGCTACTCACAATGCTTTACATAAACAGACCATTCTGTGACTTGAGAGAGGAAAGGCTTGGTCATCCTGCTGGATCACTTGATATGCAATTCAAACAAATCACACACACCTTTGTAAGGGTTCGGTGGATTCGCTGGACCACCACAAGCGATGATAGTTAAGCCACGCCAGGGAAAGGAGTCTAAGTAACCCCTGGTTTTCACCAGAGCCCGCCGCAAAGCGGGATGGACTTGCTGCGGCTACCAGGTCGTTACCCCTGACGTGGCATGCTTGCGGTGGCGGCTGGGGTACTGCGTGGTACAAAATCGTAATCCAAAGGCGTAGTCGGGGGCAGGCAGAAGGTCAGGGCAGGCGGCAGAGTTTCGTTGTCAGAGACAGGCAGAAGGTCAGGGCAGGCGGCAAACAGGCAAGGTCAGGAAACGTAGCGGAATGGACTGGTACACGGCTAATCAATACGGACTCTAACACTCTCCAAACTCACTGGACGCACACCAACAATCTGGCAGTGAGTGCTGGGGGCGTATACCTTATATAGGACCAGCGCCCGGCAATAGGCCAATTACCGGGACACTAGCCCTTTAAATCTAGACCAGCCATCGCGCGCGCGCTAGGGGATGGGCATGCGCACTGCGGCCGGGAAGGACAGGAGCGGCGTGCACCGGAGCACGGCCAGGTAAGAGAGCCCGCGCCGGACCCCCAGCAGGCAGGGGAATGGCCGCAGGGGCAGCGGCGCCCGCGGCCGCCGTGACAGTATCCCCCCCCTCCCCCCTCTCTTAGGTCTCCCCATCTTTTTTTGAACCTAGCAAGGAGATCAGGTGACAGGTTGCCTTCAGGTTCCCACGAACGCTCCTCTGGCCCGAACCCCTTCCAGTCAATGAGAAAGAACCGCTTCACCCTCACTGTCTTCTGCACCAGCACCTCTTTGACCTCAAAGATGTTATCAGAGTTGGCCACAGGAGAAGGCGAGACAGATCCACGGGAAAAGCGATTCAGGACCACAGGCTTGAGGAGCGAGACATAGAAGGCGTTCGGGACACGCAGAGTGGGAGGCAAGCGGAGCTTGTAGGAGACCGGGCTAAGCTGACGAAGTACCACAAAAGGGCCCAAATATTTAGGGCCCAACTTTTAGCTGGGCACCTTGAAGCGTATGTACTTGGCCGATAGCCAAACCCTATCACCTGGCTTAAATACGGGAGGGTTCCCCCCGGTACCTATTTGGCCTGAACTTTAGTACGAGGGAAGCCCGAAGAAGGGCCTGAGAGTGACTTGCCAGGTGATTGATGCCCCGTAGGGGCACCCACGGAAAAATGAACAAAAAGGCTAGGGGGGGGGCGGGCGGGGTTTAAACCCCAAACACAATTAAAAAGGGAGGGTTAGGGATCGGGGTCTAGGGAATTTTAGGAATTTTCCGCCAGGGGAGAAGGTCAGACCAGTTATCCTGGGGGGGGGCAGAACAAAACTCGAGTAAGGCTTAAGACTTGGTTGACCCTCTCCACCTCCCCGTTGGTTTGGGTGGTATGCAGAGAGAAGTCCAGCTGAATCGTAACTGACACCGAGCCCACCAGAATTTGAAAAAACTGGATCCCCTATCAGGATGATGTGAAAAGGGAGCCCTGTAAGCGAAAGATGGGTAAAGAAGAGCGGGGCCAGCTGGGGGTTTCCGAGAGTAAGGGGCGGGGGAAAAAAAATGCGCCATTTTGAAAATCTTCAACCACACCAGATGACTGTTTTTTTCCGGATGGGCCGGTGGCCCCGAAACAAAATCCATAGAAATAGGGGGACCAGGTTTCTCGGCACCGGGAGAGGTTTAAGCAGACCCCGGGGGGTTGAGGCGAGGAAACTTTGTTTAGGGGCCCGGGAGGTACGGGCCAAAGAAAAGCTCTAAGTCTAGTGAGGGGGCCACCAAATTATGGGAGATCGTTGAAAAGATTGTGAATCCAGGAGCCCTTGTACGGGGGAATGCCCCCAATTTAAAAGAATCCGGGGGCGCAGGGGCGGAGAGGTCTTTCCGGAGGAAAGTGTTGAAGTCCACAGGAGCTGCCGAGGGGGAACCGTTCCGGGGGATAATTGTGCTGGGGGGTGGCTCCAAGCCCACCGTGTCCGGGATCTAGAAGGCGCCCGCCTAGTTTTTTTTGGCCGGTGGAATTTAGGAGGAAATTTAAAATGTGCAAAGAAAAGGGAACCTGGCTTGCGAGGATTCATCGCTAGACAGCTTGGAGATATAAAAGTCTTGGGTCGGTGAAATTTTAGGGATGGTAGCCCCTCCCAAGTGACGCCATTCCTCTAAGGCTAACTTTATAGCCAGTATTTCCCCGTCACCGATATGTAATTGCGTTGGGCAGGATTAAGGTTTTTGGGAGAAGAATCCACACACCGCAATCCCCCAGAGGAAGACTTCTGAAGAAAAACAGTCCCGGGCACCAACTGAGGAGGGGCTCGACCTCTAAGAAAAAACGGGGCTGTGGGCCCGGACGAGCAAGAACAGGACGAAGCAAAATGCAGGTTATCCTTAAAGGGCTTCTTGGGCTTCGGGAGCCATGTTTTGGGGGTTGGCCCCCTTTTGGTGGGGGCTACCAAGGGGCCACCAGAGGGAGAACTGGGGGATAATTGCCTTTTAAAAATTGGAAAAACCTAAAAAGAGCTGGAGGGTCGAGGCCCCCGGGTGGGGGCCACTGCGGGCCCGCTGGGCTTGGGGGGGGTCCATCGAAGACCTTGATCCGGACGTGTACCCAAAAAAGGGGCAGGGGTGCTCTGAACGGACTTCTCCGTTTTGGATAAAGTTGGGGGTTACGGAGACATTGAGCCCCGGGCGGACGGGTGGCGGTGAGTCTCTGATCTGGAGAGAAGATAAAAATGTCGCCCCAGTAGACTTGACACGATGTATGAAGGTCACGGAAGATCTCATTGACGAAGTTTTGGGGAACAACCCGGAGGGGTTGCAGGACCAAATGGCATGACGAGATATTCAAAGGGGCCCATCCGGGTGTTAAATGTTTTTTTTCCATTCGGCTTCCCGGATAAATCAGATTGTAAGCCCCGCAAAGACCAGTTTAAAAAAATGTTTGCGCCACGTGGGTGGTCAAATAGCTTGAGATCAAAGGCAGGGGGGATCGATTCTTTATGGTCATTTTATTTTGGCCCGATAATCGATAGGGGCCCGGGGGGTTTCCCTCTTTTTTTTGAAAAGAAAATCCCCGGGCCCCCCAGGCGGGGGCGTTTCGTATAAAACCCTTTACGGAGATTCTCTTGAATTACTCAAACTCCCCTTAGTCTCCGGGATGAAAGAGGATAAAACTTGCCCCGGAGGAGTAGTCCGGGTTGCGATCAAGGGGAATCGAAGGGCCGGGGCGGGGGAGGTCTGGTTTTTTTCGGAAAAGACGTTGGGAAAGTCCTGGTAAGGGGGAGGCAGATGGCAGAGACTTCGGGGTTTTTTTCAGAGGCAGACCGAGGAGGGGGGAGTGCCCGAAGGATGTGAGGGGGATGCCGGGGCCCCCAAAGAAGAATCTGCCCATGTTTCCAGTCGGGGTCGGAGGGGGTGTCTTGTACCCCGGGAAGGCCCCCGAAGGGTTCGAAAAGGGAAAAGGGGCAGCACGAGAAGTTTCACAGTTTCCTGGTGTAGACGGCCCAAACTGCAAGGTGAGGGGGGGCAGTGCAGAACGAAAGGATCCTTGAGGATTCGCCACTGACAAAGGAGACAAAAATGGGTTTTGCAGAGGGGTCCTGGAAGCCGGAAAGGGGCACCAGCACGTGACTGATAAAGTTACCCCGGGGCCCGAGTCCCCGGGAAAGGCGGTGGCCTGAAAAGGGGCTGTCCGGTGAAGTTCCACAAAGTACCCGGGGGTCAGACGGGGAGGGAGGGCCAACTGACACCCAGGGGTGCCTTCCTGCGACCCTAGGTGCGGAGTTTTTCCCGGGGGGCCACCCGGGCAGTCCCCCAAAGAAGTGCCCGGAACTGCCACAAAGAAACATAATGCCTCGTCGCGCTGTGAGCGTTCCCCCCTGGGCAAAGGGCCCTTTCAACCTGCAGGGGTTTGCCTCATGAACCCTTGGTTGGAAAGTGGAGGACTTGAAAGAAGGGGCTAAGCGAGGTAGCTGGGTGGTCGAGGGAAGCTCGCGTTGGAAAACGAGTCTTGTTGTCTTCCCCAAAGCGAAAATCGATCGGTTGGGCCCAACGAATCAAATCTTCCCGAGAGATGCGATCCCCACCTCGAGATCATCTTTAAGCGTCCCGTGGGCCTTTCCGAAAAGGGCGCCACCAAGCCTCATTATTCCAGTCATTCGGAGGCTAGGGTGCGGAACTGCATGGAATGACCCCCCGTAGCGTCACCCTACGGACAAAGCGAGCGCACAGGGAGGAGGTGCGACCAGGTTCCTCGAAGACAGTACGGAATCCCTGGAGGAAGGCTTGCAGATTAGCTGTCAACGGATCTCCTCTGTCCCATAGCGGGGTGGCCCAGGCCAGAGCTTTGCCTGATAGGAGGCTAATTATAAAGGCCACTTTAGCCCGCTCAGTAGGAAATTGATGTCCCAGCATCTCAATGTGAATGGAGCACTGACTGATGAAGCCTCTGCACTTCTTGGGGTCTCCATCATAGCGAGAGGGGAGCGGCAGATGCAGAGAAGGTCCCGGTGCAGGAGCAGGTAGCGCCATGGCTGCAGGAGCAACTGGTGCAGGCGGAACGGCAGCAGCCGTGGGTGGCGGTAGGCGGGCCGCAAGGTTCTGCATCATGGCCGCGAGCTGGTCAATACGCTGGCTCTGCTGGGCGACGGCCGTCGTAACGTCCCGGAGTTCAGGCAGAGGTACCCTGGCGGAATCCATGGCCAGATTGTACTGTGAGGGTTCGGTGGATTCGCTGGACCACCGCAAGCGATGATAGTTAAGCCACGCCAGGGAACGGAGTCTAAGTAGCCCCCGGTTTTCACCAGAGCCCGCCGCAAAGCGGGATGGACTTGCTGCGGCGTGAGGCTACCAGGTCGTTACCCCTGACGTAATCCAAAGGCGTAGTCGGGGACAGGCAGAAGGTCAGGGCAGGCGGCAGAGGTTCGTGGTCAGAGACAGGCAGAAGGTCAGGGCAGGCGGCAAACAGGCAAGGTCAGGAAACGTAGCGGAACGGACTGGTACACGGGTAATCAATACGGACTCTAACACTCTCCAAACTCACTGGACGCACACCAACAATCTGGCAGTGAGTGCTGGGGGCGTATACCTTATATAGGACCAGCGCCCGGCAATAGGCCAATTACCGGGACACTGGCCCTTTAAATCTAGACCAGCCGTCGCGCGCGCGCTAGGGGGCGGGCATGCGCACGGCGGCCGGGACGGACAGGAGCGGCGTGCACCGGAGCGCGGCCAGGTAAGAGAGCCGGCGTGGGAACGGAGGTGGTCGCGGGTGACCGCGATGCCCGCGCCGGACCCCCAGCAGGCAGGGGAACGGCCGCAGGGGCAGCAGCGCCCGCGGCCACCTTTACAACCTCCTTCTGAGCAAACAGAGTTGAAGAGCAGGATACAGGAGGTATGAAATGAGATTGTAGCAAAACCTCTTTAAGCCACAAGTTTAGCAGTATGCTTTGGGTCATTGTCCATTTGGAAGACCCATTACCTCCCAATCTTTAACTTCCTGGCTGATGTCTTGAGATGTTGCTTCAGTATTGCCACATAATCTTCTTCCCTCATGCTCCCATCTGTTTAGTGTAGTTCACCAGTCGCTCCTGCAGCAAAACAACCCCACAACATGATGCTGCCACTACCGTGTTTCACAGTTGGGGTGGTGTTCTTAGGATTTCAAGCTTTTCCCTTTTTCCTCCAAACGTAACGATGGTTATTTTGGCCAAACAGTTCAATTTTAGTTTTGTCAGACTACAGGACATGTCTTCAAAAATTGTTCCTATGTGCATTGGCAAACATTGATCTGGCTTTTATATGTTTATTTTGGAGTAGTGTCTTTTTCCTTGCAGATTGGCCTTTTAGCCCATATTGAGACAGTACTCGTTTCACTGTGGATAATGACACAATCTTACCAGCTTCCGCCAGCATCTTCACAAAGTCTTTTGCTTTTGATCTTGGGTTAATATGCATATGTCGGACCAAAGCAGGTTCATCTCTGAGACACAAAACCCATATCCTTCCTGAGCGGTATGATGGCTGGACATTTCTTTCTTTTTTGTACTTGCGTATAATTGTTTGTACAGATGAATGAGGCATCTTTTGGTATCTGGAAATTGCACCCAAGGATGAACCAGACTTGTGCAATTCCACATTTCTCCTCCTGATATCTTGGCTGATTTCTTTAGACTTCCCCATTATGTTACACACAGAAGCAGTGTATTTCTAGTGGGCATAAAAAATACATCCAAAGGTGTGTCTCTAATAACTCAGATGTTGCCACTAAACCAGAAGCTTCCAAAGACATGGCATCATCATATGTGCTGTCCCAAATTGTTTAAAGGCATAGTACTCCTAATGTATGTAAACTTATGACTTTGCAGAAAGTTATAAAAATGCCTTAAAATTCTCTCCCTCTCATTATTCTGGCATTTGGCAAATATAAATAATTTTGGCAATCTTAATTGATCTAAAACAGGTAAGGTTTATTCTGATTTCATGTCAGAAAGTGAGAAAAACTCATAGGGCGACATGTATGAAGCTCGCCGGGTCGGGGCGCACCTTTCCGCTATTTTTCCGGCGAAATCTGCACCTAATTTATGTCGGGAACGGGCGCGCTCATACATACTATGTAAAGTCCGCCGCGCCTCGCCAGTGTTTTAGGCGTAGTGTTTGACTTTGGCGCAGTGCGGCGCTGCGCCTGAGATTCACCGCCGGAGGTAGTGCACTCATACATGTGGGGAAAAGTCCGCCGCGCCTCGCCAATGTGTGGGGCGCAGTGCGGGGACCTCGGCGCAGTGCGGCGCTGCGCAAAGGTTCGCCGCCGGAGGTAGCGCACTCATACATGCGGGGAAACGTCCGTCGCGCCTCGCCAGTGTGTGGGGTGCAGTGCTGCGACTTAGGCGCCGTGCGGGACTGCGCCGAAAATCTGTTCTGATGCGAGACAGGCTGGAAAACAGCGAGAAATCATTCCACATGTCGGTGCGGAGTATGAATCAAAAATCGCCTTTATAAAGGCGTTCAACATTCTCAGAAAAGAGCTGAAACCTCAAAAATAAAAAATACATAAAACAAAATCACTTTCCAATATCCTAATTCAAGAATTAGGATATTGGAAATTGCCGGGAAAAACAATAATTCAAATTCTGAAAGCTATTCTCATTGGTCATCACAAACCGGCCAATCAGAATAGGAGCGACAGTGAACCATTAAAACCTATGGGGAAGGATTGACCAATCAAAATCAACAGCGGGACAGTTCAGAATACCGTAAAAATGCAGAAAAGAGCTGATTGGCTGAGCTAGCGGGGGCTTGGCTAGCTCAGCCAATCAGAATAGGAGCGACAAAGACCCATTATAGCCTATGGAGAAGTTTAAACCAATCAAAATCAAAGGCGGGATATTTCAAAATACAGTAAAAATGCAGAAAAGAGCTGATTGGTTAAGCTAGCGGGGGCTTGGCTATCCCAGCCAATCAGAATAGGAGCGACAGAGACCCATTATTTCCTATGGAGAATTTTGAACCAATCAGAATAGGAGCGACAAAGTCCCATTATATCCTATGGAGAAGTTTGGACCAATCAAAATCAAAGGCGGGAAAGTTCAAAATACAGTAAAAAGACAGAAAAGAGCTGATTGGCTGAGCTAGCGGGGGCTTGGCTATCCCAGCCAATCAGAGCGCGAGCTAATTCTCCCATTATAGTCTATGGAGAGATGGGCGCTCTGAATTCTCGGCGCTCAGCGCCGTGCGGCATGAAGTATTAATAAAAAAATTATTTTTATTAAATGTTAAACATTATCAGATAAAGAGCCAAACCCTTCTTTACAAATAAAGCAGTTAAAAACCCGAACAACGCGTTTGTCGTCGAGACCGGCGCTACATAGGGAATTGCAAGAGAGAGAATTGCCGTGAAATATAGTAATTCTAATTGTTTAAGCTATTCTCATTGGTCGGCATAAACCAGCCAATCAGAAAAGGAGCGACAATGTCCCATTATAACCTATGGAGGAGAATTGACCAATCAGAATAGGAGCGACAATGTCCCATTATATCCTATGGAGAAAAATTGACCAATCATATTCAAAGGCTGGACAGTTCAAAATACAGTAAAAATGCAGAAACGAGCTGATTGGTTGAAGCGGCGGGGGTTCGTCCAGCTTAGCCAATCAGAGCGCGAGCTACTTTCTCATAGAGTTCTATGGGGAAAAGAAATTCTGAGCGCGTTCTGTGATTGGCTAAGTTAAAAGAGGCGCCGTTATTTGGACCAAAGGGAGAGCGAGCGACGCTTCTATGGGTTTTCTAATGCAATCTGAAATCAAACTGTACATGGCCGAAATCAAGTTATAACACTACAGAAGTGGTCCTGATGTGTATATAAAACGAATAATAATATGAGGGTAAAGAAAAAAAAAAATCAATAAAATCATGTTTATTTCTTTATTTTCGTTAGCCAAGGATCAATAGTATGGGTGCAACGAAAATAAAGAAATAAACATGATTTTATTGATTTTATATTTTTTTTTCTTTACCCCCATATTATTATTCGTTTTATATACACATCGGGACAACTTCTGTAGTGTTATATTTTGATTTCGGCCATGTACAGTTTGATTTCAGATTGCATTAGAAAACCCATAGGAGCGTCGCTCGCTCTCCCATTGGTCCAAATAACGGCGCATCTTTCAACTTAGCCAATCACAGAGCGCGCTCAGAATTTCTTTTTCCTATAGAACCCTATGAGAAGGTAGCTCGCGCTCTGATTGAGTAAGCTGGACGAGCCCCCGCCCCTTCAACCAATCAGCTCGTTTCTGCATTTTTACTGTATTTTGAACTGTCCCGCCTTTGAATATGATTGGTCAATTTTTCTCCATAGGATATAATGGGACATTGTCGCTCTTATTCTGATTGGTCAATTCTCCTCCATAGGTTATAATGGGACATTGTTGCTCCTATTCTGATTGGCTGGTTTATGCCGACCAATGAGAATAGCTTAAACAATTTGAATTACAATATTTCTCTATTGCAATTCCCTATGTAGCGCCGGTCTCGGCGACAAACGCCTTTGTTCGGGTTTTTAACTGCTTTATTTGTAAAGAAGGTTTCGGCTCTTTATCTGATAATGTTTGACACTTAATAAAAATCATTTTTTGATTAATACTTCATGCCGCACGGCGCTGAGCGCTGAGATTTCAGAGCGCCCATCTCTCCATAGACTATAATGGGAGAAGTAGCTCGCGCTCTGATTGGCTGGGATAGCCAAGCCCCCGCTAGCTCAGCCAATCAGCTCGTTTCTGCCTTTTTACTGTATTTTGAACTGTCCCGCCTTTGAATATGATTGGTCAATATTTCTCCATAGGTTAGAATGGGCCATTGTCGCTCCTATTCTGATTGGTCAATACTCCTTCATAGGTTAGAATGGGCCACTGTCGCTCCTATTCTGATTGGTCCAAACTTCTCCATAGGATATAATAGGTCTTTGTCGCTACTATTCTGAATGGCTGGCTTCTGCCGACCAATGAGACTAGCTTACACAATTTGAATTACTGTAATTCCCGGCAATTCTCTCTATTGCAATTCCTTATGTAGCGCCGGTCTCGGCGAAAAACGCGCTGTTCGGGATTTAATTGATTTATATTTATAGAAGGTTTCAGCTCTTTTTCGGAGAATATTGTACAACTAATAAAAATAATTTTTTTATTCATACTCCATGCCGCACGGATGGCTGGGATAGCCAAACCCCTGCTAGCTCAGCCAATCAGCACTTTTCTGTCTTTTTACTGTATTTTGAACTGTCCCGCCTTTGATTTTGATTGGTCCAAACTCCTCCATCGGATATAATGGGTCTTTATCGCTCCTATTCTGATTGGTCATTAGTTCTTCATAGGTTTTAATGGGTCTCTGTCGCTCCTATTCTGATTGGCTGAGCTAGCCAAGTCCCCGCTAGCTTAACCAATCAGCTCTTTTCAGCATTTTTACTGTATTTTGAACTGTCCCGCCGTGGATTCTGATTGGTCTAAAGTTCTCCATAGGATATAATGGGTCTTTGTCGCTCCTATTCTGATTGGCCGAGCTAGCCAAGCCCCCACTAGCTCAGCCAATCAGCTTTTTTCACCATTTTTACTGTATTTTGAACTGTCCCGCCGTGGATTCTGATTGGTCAATCCTTCCACATAGGTTTTAATGGTTCACTGTCGCTCCTATTCTGATTGGCCGGTTTATGCCGACCAATGAGAATAGCTTTCAGAATTTTAATTACTGTATTTCCCGGCAATTTACAATATCATAATTCTGGATATTGCGCCGTTCTAGAGTTTTGGAAAGTTTTTTTTTTTTTTTAATTATGTTTATTTTTTACGTTCAGCTCTTTTCTGACACTGTTTTCCTCCTTTATAAAGGCAATTTTTTCGGAATCATACTCCTGCTGCATGGAGCAGAATGCCGAGATTTCTGTCGCGATCTTCTATCTGCTTCCTCGCATGTTCCGATCCTGCTTCACTTCGCCTCGGCCGGAGGATTTAGACCAAAATAAACCAGGTCTGCCTGTCGGAGCTGCCGAGCACTGCATTGCGCCTCGCTTTGCCGACTCACCATCGTACATGCCTCGGAGTTTTCGAGCGCGCCGCGTCCCGCCTTGGAACGCCTACAGCGCGCCCACACCGCGCCCATTGCCCGCCCCTTAATGCGGGGCGCAGCCGAAAGTGGCGAACACTGCGCATAACACCGCATCCCCGCGTCCGACAGGGGGATTCGGGCCGGGAGGCACAGAATACGCCAGAAATCGCGCGAAAAGCCCGATCATACATGTCGCCCATAATGTGTAGCCATCATCTAAAGCCATGTAAAGGGCAAAGGGGATCTGGAAAATGACATAAGTTTGTGTACATTTGACGTTGGTGCTTAGATACTGTATAATGGTGTTATTTATGAAAATCCACACTTATTAAGATATATCCATCAAAGTTGTTATAGCAAAATTAAAATATCTCCCAGCTTTGTTTGTGCGGTGTCCAAATTACACATTAACTCAAGAGTGTATGTACATACATTGTCCAAAGAACAAGACACATTTTCAAAATGTTGGTACATCCTCTCTTTTATTAAATGTTTGGAAATCGTTTTTTATAAACTTTCAGTGTTAGGAGTATTGGTTGCAAAACAGATAGTATATCTTTATTTGACAATACAATGTAATCATCATTTAAGCAACACCTTTTCATTATTATTCATTTATTATCACAAACGCCTCATTAATAATCATCTTTTAAGAGCTTACAATCTATGAGGGTGTCTGGGGGAGAAAATGTGGGAGAAGTGCTGAATTTACAATGGTCCAGCCTTGTTTCATAAATATGGGGTGGTTTACATAAAAATTGGGTGAACCTGCCACCCTGACAGTACATCTATATACAGAGTAGTGCCTGTGAGTGCGCTAGTGTAGGGAGTGACAGATATGTGTGTGATAGAAGGTGTGGGTTAGAAATTAGTGGTTTTTGGGTTGGTTTTGGTTAAAAAGATGTATTTTCCCAGGACACTTTTAAAAACTGCAAAGGGCTGGGGATTGGGGCCTGAGGGGTAGGGGGTAGCATGTCCCGGGAAAAGGGGGTGCAGCAGTGAAAAAATCTTAAAGGGAGGGGAAATGGGGGGTTTCGGTAAAAATTGTTTTCCGTTTTTGATGTCCGCGTTGGCGAGAGGGGGGGTAGGGTGGGTAAACAGAGATGAGGGGGGAAAGATTTAGGGAGTTTGCAGCCCCCTGTGGAAAGAGCTTTTTAAAATTAAAGTAATTAGTTTTATTTCTGTATTCTGTACTGGATGGGCCAAAGTGCAGTGATTTGAAACAGGGTAAAAGGCTTTTAGTATAAAAGGCTGGAGAGAAAAGGAACCAGCCGGGTTTTGCTGCATTCAAGACAGATTGGAGGGGGAGATTTTGCAGAGTGGGAGCCCGTAAGAGGGAGTTAAAGTAATCAAGAAAAGGGAATGAAAAAAGAGAAAACCCAAATGGGGGTTTGAGTTTTTTCGAAAAGTGAAAAAGGACAAATTTTTGGAAAAAGTTTTTGGGAAGGTTTGCAGGTGAAAAGGGCCCCCGGGAAGGTGGGTTTTGGTATAAGAGGGAACGAAAATCAAAAAGCTAGAAAAACCCCCAAGGGACACCCGGGCCTGCTGCCCTGGGTTTTTATAGTGGTGCCACATACTGGGGAGAGAAAAAAAAGGGGGATGGGGGGTTGGGTTTTAGCAAAGATGGGGGAAAAAGACAAGAATTAGTTTTAGTGGGGTTTAATTTTTGGAGATAGATAGAAAACCTAAATGTAAGAGACAGCGGGCAGACATCACTGGTTGTTTTTGTATTTGGGGCGGGATGATCTTCCGGGAAGGGGTTTTTAAAAATTTTGGGTGTCATCAGAAATAGAGAGGGAAATTTGGAACCAAAATTTCTACTGATAGTTTTGGCCAAGGGGGGCTTATAGATTAAAGAGAGGGAGTGGACCAAAATTTAAACCCTGAGGGACCCCAACAGCAAGGGGAGAAAAAGTAAAACCTGAAAATGAACCCTGAAGAAGCGGTCGAGAGGTGGAAAAAACCAAAAGGGAGGGGCAGGTCCTGGTTGCCAAAGGCACGGGCATGCGGGGCGAGAAAGGTAAACAACTTGTCAAATGCTGCAGAGAAAATCCGAAAATCAACCAACGAGTATTAACTCTGTATTTAGCAGTGGGGGAGATCGTTAGAACTTTAACTAGACCCGTTTCGGGTTGAGTGTGGGGTTTGGGGAAACCCGATTGAAGGGGAAACGGAAGAGGGGTTACTGAAGTAGGGGAAATTAAGGAAAGAAAAAAGGGTTTCCGGGGGTTTAAAGAAAAGGGAAGGGCCCAGATTAGTTTAATTTTTCCGGTTTTAAAAAGTAAAGCGCAGGAGGGGCCCCCAGAAAAGGGTTTTTTTTTTAAAGTAAAAGGGGTTGATTAGGGGCCTGTTTAAAAGGAGGAGGGAAAACCATTTGGGGGAGAGGGGTTTTAAGATTGTATTTAAAGGGTGCGAAGGTTTAGCTGGAGAAAAAAAGGCCCTGGGGAAAGGGGTGGGAAAGGGAATGGGGCAGTTAGGCAGGAGGTAGGTCAACTTCTTCTTCGGGTTTTGGGTCAAAGAGTGGGGAGCAGGTATTTAAATGTGGGGGGAGGGAACGGGATTGGTTCTGTTTGGGGTTTTGAAAAGGGGAAAATGTTTATCCCGGATACTTTAAATTTTTTGTCTTTGAAGTGAGTGGCCAGGTCTTCAGCACGAGGTCAGTGACCGGGGCCTGGGGCTTTGGGGGGTCTGAGGAGGGAAAGTGGAAGGTGTCGAACAGGCTTTTTTGGGTTTGTTGTGTAATGTGGGGGATGAGGCAGGTGAAAAAAATTTTTGTTTGGGCCCCTGAAGGGCATTTTAAAAAGCTTTGACAGAATTTATAGTGGAAAAAGTCTGTGGGTTACTTTGACTTTCTCCACAGACGCTCCGCCCCCAACCTGGAACGTGCTCCCAAGGGCGAGTCTTAGGAGTGTGCCATGGCTGTGGGTGTCGGGAAACTTGGGGGTTTGGCGGGTGTAGGGGTTCCAACAGGTTTTGGGAAAAAGAAGCGTTCATTGAAAAATTTAAACTCCAGGCCAGGGCAGGAGGCGAGGAGTTTGGGGGGCCAGTAAAGGAAACTGAAAGGGTTTTTTTGATTTCCCTTGATTTTTAAATTTGGAGCGGATATTTGAAGGGAAATGATGGGCAGGTTTTGCCAGAGGGGTTTGAAAAAAATATGATAGTTAAAAAAGATTGGGAAAAAAGGATCGGTGGGAGAGCATAAGGAAAATTAGGGGGTTTGGGAAATTGATGAAAGACGACAGAAGACCAAAACAAGGGGTTTTTCCATTTTTTGGGTGGGAGAGCCCCTGAAACGGGCGAGAGACCAAAAAGAAAAAGGTCGTAAAAGGGGAACCCGAGAGGCCAAATGGAAAACCTTGGGGCCCAAAAATTTGGGGAAAGGTTGGAAATCCCCCATTGTTACCCCAATTGGGGGTGGGGTAACACACGGCTTGCGGGTTTTAAATGTCCAGAGAAAAATCATCCTCCCCATTAAAAAGGGGCCCTCATCTGGACCCCCTTTTTTGGCACTCTTTATATTTTTAACAGTTTAAACATTTTTTTATTTTAATGTAATAAAGGGGAAACAACAAACCCCCCGGGAACCAAAAAACAAAGAATTAAAACCTAAAGGGCTAGGCCCCAAAATTGGGGTAATGTTAGTACTCCCTTCCCCCAAACATCCCTTGCATCCTTTTGAAAAAAGGAAAATTTTTAATTCCTGCATGAGGCTAATTATAAGGAGAGAAGTCTTTTTTTTTAAAACCAACTTATTACTTCCCTTTTGAAGTGGTTTTTTTGGAAACTTGGTATTTTTTTGCAATATTTTTGCCACAACCCCTTTTCTGCTAAGGTCAAATCAAAACCCCAAAGGGTTTTTTGGGAAAAGGCCAAGACTTTGCGGGCCCCAAGCTGACAATTTTTTCCCTTTTTTTAGCTTGTCTGGGAAAAATTGTAAATTTTTTGTCATTGTAGTAAAACAAAAATTTTGACCCGGGGCAACATTTTTTTTTAACGATTTTCTGGGGAAAGGGATGGAAGCAAAACCCGCACCCCAACCTCATTTTTGGGGCCTTAACCCCTTTTGGGGGCCCCGGAAAAGCCAGTTTTTTCCCTTTCCTGACGGGCCCCGGGTTTTAAAATCGAAATGTGTCACTTTTTGGAACAACTTTTTGACATTTTTCCCTATCCAATGATTCAGAGAATTTTTTTCGTGACCCCATTGTGCTTTCTTTAGTAAAAAAAAATTTTGGCCCCAAAAAATCCTTGTTATTTTGTGAATAAATCAAAAAAATCATAAAATTTTGGAAACTTTTTGGGGTTTTAAAATTACACTAAAAATATTTAATAACTAGCATCTACCATATGTCAAACTTTTGGGGTTGGCATCATTTTTAAATTTTTTTTTTTTTTTTTTAACCCAAACTTTAAAAGGGGGCCTTAAAAAATTTTAGCAGAAAATTTTTCAATTTTCAAAAAAAATTTGCAAAATTAATTTTTTTAAGGACCATCCATTTCAAAGTGGCTTTGGGGGTGTTGTAATTTTAAAATTACCCCCATAAATGACCCCACATAAAAAAAATAAACCCTTTTAAAGTTTTTTAAAAAAAAATTTTTAAGAAGTTTGTTCCCCCTTTTAGAAAATTTAAACAAAATTAAAGCAAAGTGGAGGTGAAAATTTAAAAAAATTTCATTTTTTTTTTTTTGCCAGATTTTAAATTTTTATTAAATTATTCACAGGAACATGGTAGTTTTGGCCCAGGTAAATCCCAACTCAATATCATTTCCCCAGAGCCCCTGCCCTTTTTTCAGGGTTTACCCCAAAAGTGGTTTTTAAATTGCGCTTTTTGTTTAAACCCCACAAGCCCCCAGAATAGGGGGTGAACCTACCGGATTTTTTGGGGGGCCCAAATTTTCTTTTAAGTTTTTTATTCAAGCGCCTTTTTAAAATTTTTGCAACCGTAAGGTGTTTAAAACTTAATAAACTCCCTAAAAAGTCCCCAAATATTGGAAAATTAAACCACTTAAGAAATATAAAAAAAATAGGGGTGTTGTGGGGGGGTTATTTTTTTTTTTGGGGAAAACCCCCCTTTGGTGTTTCAAAATTTTTTTTAGAATTAGGCTCTGAAAAAAAAAAAAAAAAAAAATTCCAACAATCTGAAATTTTTAGCTGAAAATTTTTAAATTTTTACATAGTGGGTATAATGTTGAAAACCGTGTTAGCCATAAAAAGTATTTAGAAGAGTGAAGAAATAAAGGCCGAAAACCCTTTTTCAGGCTAACTGAGTAAAATTTGATTTTGAGCTTTCGAGGAGTACTACTCCCTTCTTCAGACAGGTTTTATATTTTTGTTTTTCATTTTTTGGGGTTTTCAGAAAAAAAAGGGGGGGTATTTTTCGGGGTTTAAAGGGAGGTCAATTAACAAATTTGGAAACATTTCTAAACAGTGCCCATGGTTTTTCCCTCTCTGGGGGTTTGGATTTACCAATTTAAAAAAAGGTTTTTAAATAGCTGGGGGGAGGAAAATTTGGCTGGGGAGCTGGGGGGTTGCAATTTCCGA
>JAODAL010029919.1:0-50826 GCA_025379985.1 Phyllomedusa bahiana | reverse complement strand
TAAAAACTGTATTTTTTGCACTTTCATTCACCTGTGGTGAATAAAGAATTGATGTTTTAAGATTTAGTAGATGCTGCGTCAATGAACAGTTCCTGGGTGCGCAAAAGTAAAAAAACACGTAACTGTTATGTTTTGATATAATAAACTGTATTTTTTGCACCTTTCAATTCACCTGTGGTGAATATAGAATTGCTGTTTTAAGATTTACGTAGATGCTGTTATGTTTTGATATAATAAACTGTATTTTTTGCACCTTTCAATTCACCTGTGGTGAATATAGAATTGCTGTTTTAAGATTTACGTAGATGCTGCGTCAATGAACAGTGCTGGGTGCGCAAAAGTCAAAAAAACACGTAACTGTTATGTTTTGATATAATAAACTGTATTTTTTGCACCTTTCAATTCACTGTGGTGAATATAGAATTGCTGTTTTAAGATTTACGTAGATGCTGCGTCAATGAACAGTGCTGGGTGCGCAAAAGTCAAAAAAACACGTAACTGTTATGTTTTTGATATAATAAACTGTATTTTTTGCACCTTTCATTCACTGTGGTGAATATAGAATTGCTGTTTTAAGATTTACGTAGATGCTGCGTCAATGAACAGTGCTGGGTGCGCAAAAGTCAAAAAACACGTAACTGTTATGTTTTGATATAATAAACTGTATTTTTTGCACCTTTCAATTCACCTGTGGTGAATATAGAATTGCTGTTTTAAGATTACGTAGATGCTGCGTCAATGAACAGTGCTGGGTGCGCAAAAGTCAAAAAACACGTAACTGTTATGTTTTGATATAATAAACTGTATTTTTTGCACCTTTCAATTCACCTGTGGTGAATATAGAATTGCTGTTTTAAGATTTACGTAGATGCTGCGTCAATGAACAGTGCTGGGTGCGCAAAAGTCAAAAAAACGTAACTGTTATGTTTTGATATAATAAACTGTATTTTTTGCACCTTTCAATTCCCCTGTGGTGAATATAGAATTGCTGTTTTAAGATTTACGTAGATGCTGCGTCAATGAACAGTGCTGGGTGCGCAAAAGTCAAAAAACACGTAACTGTTATGTTTTGATATAATAAACTGTATTTTTTGCACCTTTCAATTCACCTGTGGTGAATATAGAATTGCTGTTTTAAGATTTACGTAGATGCTGCGTCAATGAACAGTGCTGGGTGCGCAAAAGTCAAAAAACACGTAACTGTGATGTTTTCGTACGATACACGGTATTTTTGGCAACAAACAACCTGTGCTGACTACAAGATTGCTGGTTTGTAATTTAAGTGCAAGGTGGATATATCAACAGTCACAGGTGTAATGGGTAAAATTGAACACCTATCTGAAATGTATACTGATAATAAAAGTGGAGTTTTGCAGCTAACAAAGAGACCTGCAGTTACTAGAAATGTATGTTTATCCAATATAAGTTCAGGCTGCCCAATATCCAGGAATATTTCAATAGAAAAACTTTTAATAATAAAGATATTCCACTACAATGTCTACACTAAGTCTTGGTGAACTTTATCCAGTGTTCTTTAAAGTTAGAGCTTGTCTGTGTTCGCCCACGGGCCCCCCCCCCCCCGCTCCCCCGCCGTGATTTTACAGTGGTAGATTCTGCTTTAAAATTCTCTAGCTAAATACATAAAATGTTCAATTCCTTAATCTAACTAAATTGAGGATCACAGCTAATTGTAGAGGTTTCTCTGTGCAATGAAAATAGACTAATTTTCGCTGAGCTGTTTTGGCACAGGCAGAACGCAGGTCCTTATCCCTATGAGAAGCTGAGAGACACTGAAGGCTGAATACCAGGAAACGCTTTGTTCTATTGTAAAACGAGGTCAGTGATTTTTTCCAGCCAATCGCAACCTACAATCCCAGTCATGACGTCGCACACACATCTCACCCTGCTTATTCTGTAATCTCATTTGCTGGCGCCCAAATAGTACAGGAAGCGCCGAAAAATGGCGCGAATCTTTAATAGATGATGCACAGATTTTAACCTTAATTATCGCATGACTGGAATTTTCGTCCACCATAATAACCCTTGCCGATTTCAACTTTGTCGATAAAAATCGCTCAAACACTATTCTTCACAATTGTCAAAGTGGCTCAAGGGTCATGCTTTTAATTTTTGGGGCATTTTGCTTTGAAATGCAGATGATACTACAGGTCTATTATAAAAAAAATGTTGTTTCTAACAGACATTTGTTCATCTCAATGTCAAGAGTGGCTCAAGGGTGATGGTGCTGTCAGGAAACAGGGAATAGGTAGGACACTGTTAATGGCAAATATTTGCAAACGGGACTTGTTTTGGCAAGATCTTTACTTAGCTTTCAATCCTGTATTGAGACAACCCATTTATTGCAATAATAAAAAAGAGAACAAAGGAATGGTGGGATTCCATCTATTTTAAAAATGTGTTTTCTTAGAATTCAACTACTAAAAAACTTGCATGTACATAAATAGCTGGTAAAAAAAATTCTCTGAATTGTACAAGGGAGGTACAGGAAACTTGACCAGATTGTAGGTTATCAGTGGACATGGAGTATGGAAACAAAGTCTTAAGAGACTATTTCCTCCAGCACGATGAGTAAAATGAGGAAAGATGCAAGAAAAAGGGGCACCTGGGTGGAACAGGGAGCGTTTAACCACAGTATTTCCAAGTGAAGCTCATGGCCGCACTCATTGAGTGGGCAAGCGCTACACAGGTCTTCACAGTGTACTCAGGAAGGCTGGAGTTTCACACTTCCGCTTCCGCCACTCTGCTTCAGCACAAACAGTTTTCGTGCGCGTTCTCAGGGCATTTTAACCTGTGTGTTAATTGATGGTCGGACGGCCAGCCTGGGCTCTCACGCACCCACTGTAACTCGGCCCTGGGTCATGCTGTGGCACAGGACTAGGGGGGGGGTATAGTTCAATGGTCCTAGTGAAACTATATTGGTGGTTGAAAGAACTCCTTTTTCCGGCACTTTTTAATCTGGGGGTCAGGCAGGGCAGGATTTATTGGTTCATACCGTGGACCCAGGACAGGGACAGTAATATGTCAGTTTAACTAAAATGTGGTGAAAGGACTCCTTTTTCCGGCACTTTTTAATCTGGGGTCAGACAGGGTTTAATGAGTCATACTTGCGGTCCAGGACAGTTCTAGTCAATGTTCCATTCAACTAAATGTTGTTGAAAGACTCTCTATTTCCGGCACTTTTTAATCTGTGGGTCTGACCAGGTTTTATGGTCATTCTTCGGTACAGGACAGATATAGTTTGTGTCAGTGAAAACTAAATGGTGGTTCAACGACTCCTTTCCCGGCACTTTTTAATTGGGGTGTCAGACGGTTTAAATGGGTCATACTGCTGTCCAGTCAGGTATAGTAAATGTCCAGTTCAACAAAAATGGTGGTTGAAAGACCCCTTTTTTTCGGCACTTTTTAATCTGGGGTCATGCAGGTTTGGGGCTCATGCTGTGGCCCAGGACAGGTATAGTCAATGTCCAGAGAAACTAAAATGGAGGGTGATAGACTCCTTTTTCCGGCACTTTTTAATCTGGGGTCATGCAGGTTTGGGGCTCATGCTGTGGCCCAGGACAGGGATAGTCAATGTCCAGTGAAACTAAAAGGGTGGTTGAAAGACTCCTTTTTCCGGCACTTTTTAAATCTGGAGTCATGCAGGTTTGGGGCTCTTTGCTGTGGCCCAGGACAGGGATAGTCAATGTCCAGTGAAACTAAAATGTGGTTGAAAGACTCCTTTTTCCGGCACTTTTAAATTGGGGGTCATGCAGGTTGGGGCTCATGCTGCGTTCCAGGACAGGAATATTCAATGTCCAGTTCAAGTAAAATGATGGTTTCAAATAATACTGCCTTCTGGCACTTTTTAATTTGTGGGTGATGCAGGTTTAAGGGTCATGTGTGGTTTCAAGACAGGGATGTGAATGGTGTTGTGACTTTTTTTTTTGTGGCTTTTATAGCCTAAGTGTGTGGCCTATGGTGTAGCACGTATCCCTTTTACTGTTGTGGCTGTTAAGTGCAGCTTCTCCAGCGTTGTTGGGGTGTTAGCATGAGGGTGTTGTTGCTCTCCCCTAGACTTTAATGGTCATCGCTCATAATCGACTGCTCACTATCGAAAAACCTTATTGATGGTGGCCGACTATCGACTATCGCCAGATGTCGATAGCCAACGTAATTGCTCAACACTATGTATAACCTATAAAAAGACTCTAAGGTTAAAATTCTCATTCAAGCCATTTGGCATCAATGTATTCATATTGTGTAGCCACGCTGTTTAACGCTGCAATAGGCGTCTTTCTAGGTTATCACCCTCCACGCATTTAACCTTCTCTAATATGCACCATCTTAACTCAGCAACATTGTGTTGAAAATAACAAAAATGTTGCGCGACTGTACACTCCCCAAACTTCTTATGTGCATCAGTCTCCATCTCAACTTGACTTTGTTTCCTTGAAAATTTTCTTATATTGGAACGATGTTCGTTTAATCGTAATTTAATGCTCTGTGCGGTATGGCCAACATAGCCAAAGCCGCAGGGGCATTTTAAAATATACCTTTAGATGGATGTGTGACATAGGGGCCCCCTAATAATAGAATTACAATGCTGGCAGTTAAGACATGGGTATGACCCTTTACGTTTAATAACTAAAGAAGATTGTTGAGGAGTTACTGGTTTTAAAATAGCAGAAGTGATTCTGCTCCTAATGGATCGTCCCTTCCTATAAACAAAATATGGCATGTCTTTGAACAATCCCCTGTATTTCTCAACACTGGACAAAATATGCCAGTGTTTTTTAATACTCTGAATAATCAACATGCTATGAGTATCGTATGTACTGACAAACAGCAATCGATTACTCTGTTTTTTTTCTCTCTTACCATGTAGTAGTTCACTTCTTTTTTTATTTCTAACCTCACTGGACTTTTTTTCCAGTTCGTGTCTTACATATCCTCTTGCGGCAAATTTGTCAATCAATTTTACTTTTTGTTCGTCATATGATTGGTCAGTAGAACAAATTTGTCTTGCCCGGATGAATTCACTGTACGGGATCCCTTTAAAAACCTGTGGCGTATGCTGACTTTTTCGATGGAGAACATTATTTCTATCAATGGTTTTGGTATACAATGTGGTGCTAATTCCCTCATTTGTTCTTTTTATTTCCACATCAAGATAGTGGATGATGTCTTTGTTAATGTTAGCAGTAAATTGTATAAGTGGATGAATACCATTTAAAAATTCAACAAACTCATTAAACTCTTCTTTAGTCCAGTTTTAGTTCCATAAAACAAAGACATCATCCACATATCTATACCACATGTGGACATTATTGTACAGTGGACTCGAAAATACAAATTGTTTCTCTAAAGATGCCATGAGTACATATGCGTAGCTCGGAGCTGCAGGAGACCCCATCGAGGTCCCCTGTAGCTGGAGATACACTTTCTCGCCATATCTGAAGTAGTTCTTGGTAAGAACTATATCCAACAGTGTCATTACAAATCCTATCTGTGAGCTGGAAAGCATAGGATCTTCACATAAGGTTTCCCTAACTGCCTGCATTACCTCATTGTGCGGGATATTTGTGAACAAAGACTTGATGTTCAAAGTACAGAACCATAAAGGTTCCGTAGCAGGTATCGTTTCCACAATTTGTAAAAATTAACCAGTATCACTTAATAAATGTTGGTCCCTCTTCACAACCTTTTGTAGGTAAGTGTCCACATACGCTGCCGTGGTTCCAGCAAGGAGCCTATCCCTGACACTATGGGACAACCCGGTGGATTCTCAATAGATTTGTATACCTCGGTACCATATATAATATCGGGGTCCGAGGGTGCTGGCAGTAAAGCAGTGTCTTCATTTTTTTCATCAATAACACCTTAATAAAAGGCTTCTGTTTAGGGACCCCCATAAGTGGATCTATCGGAAAGGGAGAACATTAGGTCAACAATTGATCTCCTCAACAGCTTTAAGAACTTCTAAATCAGGCACGTTCGTATGTTTGCGATGCCAAAATTGCTCCTCTATAATTAAAGGAGAGGAGATCCAGCATCCAACTAAGGGCCACTCGATTAAAAATAGAGGCTTCCATACATGTGATAGCTGTGGCATTATATGTATGCTAAAATGTCCTTGTGGATGAGTATATGTAGGGCAGACAAGAAGATCAGTCAAAACCAGAATCAACAAACATAGATCGGTGATCCGCCAGTTTAAAAAACAGATCGCAGAACAAAATAGCATTACTGGTAAGTGATAATGATAAAAAAAAAGTTTTGGTGAACCTTCAGTTGCAAGACATTTTGTGACAGCGGGGCATGGCCTTTCATAATTGCGCGATAGTTCACAGCTAAGTAGCAAACTATTAAAGAGAGAAGCATACTGGATTGCTACATTGGAGACTATGGTGCCAAAGGGCCTGAATGAAAGCTTCAATCTGAGAGTATTCCTGTAGGGAAAGGGTTTAGGGTGTTTTTAACTTGTGTATATAAGGAAGTTGTAACCTGTAGCATGTGGGCCTGAGGAAGGGGAGGAGTTATCCCTGAAATGCCGCACAGGGTGCGCACAGTTCTGCTTGGCTGTCAGGATCTCTGGCTCACCTGCATGGGAGCAGTGATATGATTCATGGTTGAACGCAGGGCCTTTCCTAGGCTAAATTGCACTCAGGGCGGGGTATAGAAATCTTGCCCCCCACCCACACATTGCATCACCATAAAGCAAAGCCAAAATATACAAAAAGCTTTACCACAATGTGCTACGTATAAAACTACTAAATAATAGTCATACAGTTACTAATTAAAATCTGCTTATATCCTAATTGCCCATTGCAAAGAATAGGTATTTAAGAACACTGTTAATTTGCTGCCAGGGTTCTTCCATAAACCTCCATTTCAAAGATATTCCATAGAAAAAAATTCTGTTTATAATTCAGTTTGCCAGTTGTAAAGTATAGGCATTTAAGAACACTGTTGATTTGCTGTCAGGGTTCTTCCATAAGACCCCATTTCTCAGATATTTCATAGAAAAATTTCTGTTCATAATCCTATATGCCAGTAGCAAAGTATAGGCATTTAAGAACACTTGATTTGCTGTCAGGGTTCTTCCATAAAACCCCATTTCTCAGATATTCCATAGAAAAGCTGGCCGGGTGATAACCGACAAACGTTTCCATCCTTCTCCTGGGAATGTGGATCATTTGACACTTATCAAAAGGAATTCAAGTTTGGATTTCTGACCATTTTGTTGCCCCGGTTGCTGATGTCACCGACTAGTAAACTGTAGCACGTCTTCTTGAAAATGTGAAATACACATTCCATCAGTCATCTATCAACATCAGTCATTCATCAATCATCAGTGTGTCTGCCATAAGTCATTTATTAAGCGTTTCAGGCCCCAAATCAAATGGGGCCCCACCCATTACTAGTTCTTATTTTTAACATATTTGTGGGCACCTTTTTGATTAGGGCCTCTGACAGGAGTACTGCCATATTGGCACCCCTGGCGGTAGCAGCTAGTTAGATTAGTGGAACTCACTGCCCCAACACATCAGACTCTCCTCCACTTTTACCAGCTTCAAAAGCAACCTGAAAACCCATTTCTTCAGGCTTGCCTATAACCTTCACTAAACTTGTCACTACTTCCCCCACAGACATGTCTGCCCCTCACCTCCTGTCTCTTTCCCCCTCCTTGTAGACTGGAAGCCCTCGCGGGTAGGGTCCTCTCTCCCTCTGTCGTGCCAATTGTCATTATCCCTTATCATTGTACACGTTTGACTTATTGTCACGTCAAGGGAGGTACAGTGAGCCCTGACTGTAACCGAGCCCACTGTCCCTGCCTGCTTGACGTGCTGCCCTAGGCGGAAGACGGCAACTGGGCGACAGTCCCTGCGCTGCTAAAGTGCTGGGGCCATCAGAAGGAAGAATAGTCAGACAGTCTGGGTCAATACCAAAACGGGAATGCCAAAGCCACAAATCAGAACCAGATGGATAAACGTAAACAAGCCGAGGTCAAACACGAACGGGAGCGAGGTACAAAAACAGAAAACAAGTCGGGGTCAGGAGAACAAGCCGAGGTCAGGTACACAGGTAAGCAAACAACAAGCAATAGCACAGGTAGCAAGGCAACCAGGAGAATATCGCAGGCGCAGCACTCAGCTAGCAGGGAGTTTAAATGTGATCCCCAGATACCACCCCTGTAGCTGATTGGAGCGGCCTCCGGGTCCTCCCATTGGCTGGTGCGACTCGCCTCGTGTCAGGAGTGGCTGGGCGTCTGTCACTCACACAGCTCCAGCAGACTGTCTATCAGGGTGGGGTCGCTGATCAGCTGCTGCAGACTCTTCCTCCCTGCAAGCCGAGCGCTGCCCAGCCCTGACACTTATGTTATGTATGTAAACCCCTCGAATGTACAGCGCCCTGGAATCAATGGCGCTTTAAAATAAATAAATAATAATAATAATAATAATACTAATAATAATAATTAGTTGGGAGGAGGTAGAGCAACCTTAGGAAATCATAGACAACAATAGTTAGGGATTTTTATAATACTGGCTGCCTCTTTCCCTTCTTTATTGTGCCTTATTGTGTCCAAAAGTAAATTTTTGCAGTTTTTGGGGTCCAGCTACTGCAGAAGACACCGTTAGCAAATGTCCTTCTTGGAAGAAATGTTATTTCAAATTCTAATTTCGTCTTTAAAATTTGATTGTCAAAAAAGGTAATTTTTGCTAGTTTTAAAGTCAGGCCACTGTTAAAGACACCAATAATGAAAAAAAAAATCTTATTTCAAATACTCAGTTCTTCTTGCTAATTTTATTCTGTCAATAACGTCATTTTTGCTGGTTTTGGGGTCAGGCCACTGCAAAAGACACCCATAATAAAGGTCCTATTGAAAAAAATCTTATTCCAAATATGCATTTCTTCATACAAATTTTATTCTGATTGTCCAAAAGTAATTTTTTGCTGGTTTTGGGGTCAGACTACTGTAAAAACTGTGCCAGGGGTGCCAATAGGGCAGTACTCCTGTCAGGTTCCCTAATCAAAAATGGGCCCAGTGATATGTTAAAAATAGGTACTAGTAATGGGTGGGCGCTCCATCTGATTTAGGTGAATGTGGCCATGAAATGGTTAATTGATGACTGACGACAGCCCTGGCTACCACTGCACCCCCTATAATTACGACCCTGCTAGCGGAACCTCCATGTTCTCCGTTGGGATGTTCTTGCTGCCACCGCATATATGAAATGTTCTTGGACCCTGGTGAAAAAATTGATAGGGGGCTCCTGCCAATTACCATGTGTCATTTCCAATACCGGAGTCTTCTTATGTGTCAAAAAGACCCTGTAGCAGCTGCTACCGCTGTACCTTGTATTGATACACTGTCCTCATCACTTCAGTTAGCCATTGAAAGGAATGAATGATTTTAGAATGTGAATTTTTTTCTGTGACTCTTAGAGCCAAATTGTCTTCACTAAGTTGTTCCACGTATCCATTTTACTGTTATTGAAGGTAATTGAGGCTTCTCCTAACCTGTGTTAGTATAAAAATTAACCTGAACATCATCTCCCATTGACTTTAATGGTGTTTGGTGTTTGGTTTGGCTTTCGGCTGGAATTTGTCAAAATTCGAGGTTCGGCCCGAACTCGAAATCTTTACAGTTTGCTCATCACTACAGCTATATCCACCGCAAATACATATACACAGTATGTGTGTGTGTACAGCGCTCAGTCTCCTTTCTACTCGCGTTTTCCACGTGCATTTGGAGCGCCATTTCTTACTTTCACTTTGCTGCTTCCTATAATTTTGGCGCCATCCAATTAGTGTAGACAATAAAGAAGTGTCCAAAAATGTCACCAGTTAGGGTGTAGGGATCTCATTGGCTGCTGAAATCACATGACCCTGTTCTATGTATTACACTGTATTTCCTGTTGATCGCCATTTCGACTTTACTCTCTGTACTGAAGCCACTGCTCTCTGTCTCCATGCTTGAATGCATGCAGGCACCCCATTTCACAGCGATTTTAGAAAGGAGATGCTGCTGGTTAGATTAGTCAGGGTTGGGGACAGTAAGCTAATGGAATTATACACAGCCAGAGTTTTTACCTACCCTTGGTTGAACCTGATGGACACATGTCTTTTTTCAACAGTACTAACTATGTAACTATGTAACTCTAAGTTAGGGAGTTCTAAATTGCTGCCTGCATCATTCACATCTTCAGTCTGAGTGCCCAAAAGTCAATGTCTGCTGTTTTGGGGGTGCTGCCAGTGGAGAAGACAAAGTTAGAAGCATTGAAAATTATAGGGATTTAACAACACTTGTGATATGCTGTCTTGCTGTTAGGGTTCTTCCATAAGACCCCGTTCAACAGATATTCCATTGAAAAAATTATATTTCTAATCCTATTTGCAAAATATAGAGATTCAAGAACAGTTGTGATTTGCTGTCTTTGGAGCAGAGTTCTTCAATAAGAGACCGTGAACAAATCTTTACATTTTTAATATTTATGTTTTTGAACATGGAGTGAACTAGGGGTGGTAAGCGAGCAAGGAGGGGAATAGGGTGTGGAACTAGAGGTTCAAGACAAGGCACTCCTTTTAGTGCTCCGGTTGACACACAAGCGAGCACATTGTCAGTCTCAAGACCACCAGGCCTGTCATCACTTAGTCGGTTCCCCGTGCATCTCATTACTGAAGATTGGTGCTAGAGATGGGCGAAATTCTCAAAAATTCGATTCGCCAAGTTCGCCGAATTTTCCACCAAAATTCTTTTCAACCCAAATTTATTCACGGGGAATCGCATTAAAAACAGCTAGATCCTGACTGCAGAGAGCCTTAGGGTGTTGTAGAACTTTGTACCATGCTTAAATATGCATAGGGAGCTTGTTTTGGTCTTAATACAATGCTGTGTTTTATTATGACACGCAGATGACAGCCGCTGCTCTTAGAATCGCTTCACAGTTCACTTCTCTGGGCAGTTACAGGGGCAAAACTGACCAGATAACTGAAGTGGAACGCAGCCTGACACGGGAATGTCAGCGCCAGCTGGAAAGAACCGACCTGAGGGCCAAAATCCTACTATAATAAAAAAATAGAGATTGGTAAATTTCTCAAAAATTCGACTCGCCAAGTTTGACGAATTTTCTGGCAAAATTCTTTTTGACCCGAAGTCCTTTGCTGCAAATCGCGTTAAAAAACAGCTATTTTCTGGCTGCAAAGAGCTTGTAGGGTGTTGTAGAACATTGTGCCATGCTCAAATAGGCATAGAGAGCATGGTTGGGTCTTCATACAATGCTGTGTTTTACTGTGAACCACAGATAACAGGCGCCGGTACTAGAATCGTTTCACACTTCACTTCTCTGGGCAGTTACAGGGGCAAAACTGACCAAATAACTGAAGTGGGAACACAGCCTGACAAGGTAATGTCAGCGCCAGCTGGAAAGAATCGAGCTGAGGGCCAAGATCCTACTATAATAATAATAATAATAATAATCTTTATTTATATAGCGCCAACATATTCCGCAGCACTTTACAATATAGAGGGTATAAGCACAGATAAACCAGACATTACATTATAAAAAAGCTACTTACAAATCAGACACAAGGTGTGAGGGTCCTGCTCGCAAGAGCTTACAATCTATTGGGGTGTATAGGTAAAACAAAAGGTGACAACTGCTTGGTTTACAATGGTCAGCCATGATCCATAAATATGGGGTAGTATACATGAAACGTGGATGAACCTGCCATCCGAACCATACATCTATATACAGATAAGTGCTTGTGTGTGCCAAAGTGCAGGAAGTGACAAATGTGTGACAGATTTTGGGGGTTAAAAATTAGGGATCTTGGTAGGCTTGTCTAAGAAGATTAGTTTTTAGAGCGCACTTAAAACTGTGAGGGCTGTGAGTGTGCCTGATCACATGGGGTAACAAAGAACACAATAGTAGGTTCCTGGAGCAGGCACAGGTCACAGCACAGTAAGGGGGCATCACAGCAATGGTCACCCCATGAGGCCAGAGCTTCCGGTGTCATCTAGCGGCCGTGTGTTGACCACACACTAGGTCATCCACTTTCTCCCAGTGGACATCTAACAACCCTGGTAAAGAGTCAGTGTATCCGTAAGGCACAACCTTTACAATAGTTGGCATTGCCGGGGAGAAGGTCAGGGGCCCTCACCTGTACTCAACCTGCCTCTGTCAAGAGAACTACTATGTGCTGTGGGCTCTGTGCCACTATACAGTGAGGACGAACTATTTGAGGAGAGTGGGCAGCAAAGAGGTGGGGAAGACATCCGCTGCTTCTTGCAGTAGCGAGCAAGTAGTGATGAGGAGAGTGGCATGGGGGGTTATGTTATGAGCGGTCAGGCTCTGTACAGCGACACCATTGAGGAAGACAGCGATGAAAGGCAAACACTAATCTATGTAGCCGATTGCACTTGGGAGCTGGGTGAAGCAGGGAAGGCTGGGACAAGGTATTTTGGTGCCCTAGTTAAACAAGGTATAAAGTGCCCCCCAAATGGAAAATTCAGCCCACCCCATGCCTCCTTGTGCACCTTTTTCTCCCTGTGATGAAGTGGCGCCCTAGGTGGTCGCCTACCTTCGACTACCCATCGTCCCGGCCCTGGAAGCAAGGGCTTCATAATTATCATCAGTGGGAGAAGAGAGCGGCAACTTGCGCGTCAGGCAGTGGCATAGCCAGCAAGTCGGTAGTGTGGCTGGGAGTCAGCAGGGTGGCAGCAGTGCGAGGTCGGGAGCTAAACGGCCAAGATGTAGACCACCCACTTTGCAGGTCACAGAAAGTAGCAGCGCAGGGGCTCACCGAGGCATGGGCGGTAACAGTCAGTCAGAGCAGAGAATTGGTGGTAAAATCACCTACTCCGTGGTGTGGCAGTTTTTTGACAAGACATCAGAGGAGGCGAGCATGGCTAGATGTAGAATCTGTGGGCAGAAAGTAAAGCGTGACTAGGGACCTAACGTTGGCACCACAGCCCTGTGCCTGAGAGAAACGTGTCTCAGATGTGGTGGTCCATCCTGCCGCAGCAGAAGCACCCAGTGGCACGCCTCCCATTTCAGGCAGTCAAGGCTCCACCACCTCTGCCGAAGACAACTCCCTGTCTTTCATGTCATCTACCAGTCCAGATGCTCCTGCTCCTCAACACTCATGGTGCCAGCAGTCGTTCACCGAGACGATTGCCAAGAGACAGCAGTATGCGTCTAGCCATCCCTAAGTGCAGAAGCTGACCGTGATTCTGTCCAAGTTGGTGGTACTGCTGTCCCTCCCTTTTCATGTGGTGGACTATGCACCGTTCAGAGAACTTGACAGGAAACTTTGCATGCACTTTAGCCATTCCTACACCACCAAGCACACCATCCTTGAGATAAACAGAACAGAGAAGCTATGAACAGAGAAAAACAGAGAGACATCGATGAACAGGGCAAAACAGGGATCAATCAATGAACAGGGCAAAACAGGGAAAAATCGATGAAAAGGGCAAAACTGGGAGAAGTCGATGAACAGAGTAATACAGGGAGAAATATATAAACATAGAAAGGCCATTAATGATTTCTTGATGATCCAAGTGGACAGGGATACTCCACTTTGTAATTTTGATTTCAGCTAGGGGCATTTCATGCATGACCCCTGCCGTTTGCTCAGGCTCTTTCAGTAGACCACATAATTTGTCAGTCGCCAGGACTACGGGATAAACAACATCATTTCAATGTTTTATGTCCTGGAACATATGCTACAAAATCTGTCTGTTCAGGTCACTGGAGACGTGGTGACTTCATCTCACGGCCACATGAGTCCGATGGGGGCAATGGCAGCCAGTTAGCGGATTGGCAGAGGGGAGAGGCAGAGAAGTAACGAGGAGAGGGGTGAATCAGGCGATCAGTAGAGTTAAGGATGGATTGAAGGGGAGCGAGGGTGCTAGATGGGAGGCCACAGAGAAGGATGTTGCAATATTGTAGGTGTGAGATGATGAGGGCATGGACAAGCATTTTTGCGCTTTCAAAGTGAAGGAATGAGTGGGTTGGAGAGATATTTTTCAGGTAGAGGAAAGGGTAAGGGTTTGAGTGTGTGGTTTGATAGGCTAGACTGAAGTCAAAGGTTATCCCAAGGTAGCGGACTTGTGGAGTCTGTGAGAGAGTGCAGCGATTGGTAATGGTAGAGAGATATATTTTCACCATTGAGGATCCTCCCTCAGGTCTGACCGGGGGGATTCTCAGCACTCACGTACCACTGCCACGGCTGCGGTGGGAGGTTGGGGTTGTAAGAGCAGTAACAGCTCCACCTGCAGCAACCTGAGTCTGGAGTTGTTGATGTCTGTTGAAATTAGTGGTTTTTCTACTCAGGTGACAGGAGAGGAGGAGCAGGAACAGCCCCTAGGAGGACGAGGCACATGACCCTGACACACCATGGCAGTATACAGTGGAGATGGAGGCAGCGAGTCCCTCAGAGTCACTTGTGCAGAAGGCCCGCTGCATGCTGATTTGACAGGGTGGTTACAGCCGAATAATCACCATCCGGCAGAGGGATGACTTCTGGCTCTCCACTGTCTTGGACGCTCGCTACGGGTCCAAAATGGGAGCATTTGTTCACATGCCAAGACAGTGGACAAACTCAAGTACTATAGAGACAATCTATGTAGTCAGTTGGCCATTGCCTATCAGCGCCATTGTCCATCTTCTAACAGGTCTGACCTGTTTCTTCAGCCGCCCTCCCAAGTGATTTAGGTACCCACCAGCAGCAGCACCTGGAGCAGATCCTGAACCCTGGATTCTTCTTGCTACCTGCCTTAGCTACTATTCTGATGCTGCCACCCGCTTGATGTCACACACCTGCTGCCAGCTGCTCCTTCAACCACCCACCATCTTTACCAGGGGCTGGTATTGACACCCACCTCCCCACTTTTCACTGGTCCATTATGTAGCCTTCTGATGCTGTCACCTTACCACTCAAGTCTCCTCTCACTGCTGCTGCTGCTGTCACCTAAAGGCTATGTCACCATGTCACTCTCTGGCTTGATGTTGCTGTTACTGCCACCTCCTCATTATTTCACCTAGCTGTCGTTAGAGATGGGTGAACCGATTCTAACGAAGTGGAATTCATTTAGAATTTCAGGAAAACTTTGGTTCTGCACGAAGCTGAAGTTTATGGTACTTCAAGAACGAAGCATCTTTTTTTTTGTAAAATAGCCGCAAGCACATGGCGTTACATGGGGCAAAGAACTCCAGGAGGAAGAAAGGAGGACCCTCAATGACATGTGCAGACATGAAGCCAACCAGAGACCGGCGGGATTGTGTTAAGTCACAGCACTATTTAAGTGCGGATGGCACCCACGCTACCACATTCCTCTCATTGTGTCCTGGTATAGCGTCTGTGCTGCTGAGCTGGCTCTTACACAGCTTTCATTAGCGATTGGGGAGGGGGAAAAAGACCATTACAAGTCTATTACTTGCTCACTCAGTGATCTGTATCTGCTGCTACACAGATCTCATTATACAGCTTTATACAGCGAGTGGGGAGGGGGAAAAAGACCACTATATGTCTGTTACTTTCCCACTCAGCGTTCTGGATCCCTTTGCTCTATACAACTCATCCTGAAAGAAGCTGCTTTTATCAGAGACTGAGGCTCAATTATAATGCCACCAGTGTTATCATTTTGTTTAGTTTGTGGGGTTTTCTCCCAGGGTGTCCAGGGTGGGTGTAATTCTGCCCCATATACATTGCAATCTCACTTGTTGTATTATTATGTATTATATGTATTATTCAGTTTCTAAAAATCCACTCAATCCTGATAGTGTTGTATTGGGATAGAAATACAGACCACTTTTTCTGCGCCATTATTTAAATTTCTCCTGTTGCATGAGGGAATTTTAAATTCAAGTAATCCACTCAATCCTGTTAGTGTTGTACCATTGTCACGGTTGCACCCACGAACCCCCTCCGGGTCGTGGGCCCATCCGTGCCCCGCGGGCGAGTGGCGCCGCGACCCACATGTCGGGCCGCGGGCGCACTCGCTCCAACTTACACAGCCACGCTTCTGACTGTGTCTCTGCTTCCCGACACGCGTCCCCGCCTCCTAGGGTGCGCGTGCGCCGGCACTGTAAAATTTAAAGGGCTAGTGCACCGGTAAATTCCATTGCCGGCCGCAGCCCGTATTTAAAGCCTGCCCCTTCCTGTGCCCAGCGCCGGATCTTTAGTGCCATTTAGCCTACTGAGAAAGCGTTCCTGAAGTCTTGTTCTGATTACCGTGTACCATACCATTTGCCTCCGTCCCTCGACCACACCTCCGCCTGCCCTGACCTTCCTGCTTGTCCTCGACCACGAACCTTGCTGCCTGTCCTGACCTTCCTGCCTGTCCCCGACTACGAGCCTGCCTTACGATTTTGTACCATGCTACACCTTGGCTGCCTCCGCAGGCAAGTCACGTCAGTGGAAGCGACCTGGTAGACTTCTGCTGCAGCAAGTCCATCCCGCTTTGCGGCGGGCTCTGGTGAAAACCGCGACCTACTTAGATTCCTCTCCCTGGTGTGGCTTACGCCATTGCTTGCGGTGGTCCAGAGGATCCACTACCGTTGCCCGTGACAGTAAGATCCAGCCATGGATCCCGCCAAGGTGCCTCTGCCTAGCGTCGCTGACCTAACCACCATCGTGGCGCAGCAATCCCAGCAGATCACTCAGCAGGCCCAGCAACTCAGCCATCTCTCCGCCATGATGCAGCAGTGCCTGGCCACCCAGCAGCAAAAACCCGCTCCTTTGGCGTCCGCTGCACCTTCGGCTTCCACACCGGCTGCTGGTCCAAGGCTCCGTCTGTCTATGCCGTCTAAGTTTGATGGGGACTCCAAGGCTTGCAGGGGCTTAATCTCCCAATGCTCTCTACACATCGAGTTAATGGGGAACCAATTCCCTACTGAAAGGTCGAAGGTCGCATTCGTGGTCAGCCTTCTTTCTGGGAAAGCCCTGGCCTGGGCTACCCTCCTTTGGGACAGAGACGATCTGGTCACGACCAACCTCGCCACTTTCCTCACAGAGTTCCGCAGCGTGTTTGAGGAACCTGGCCGAGCCTCTTCTGCCGAAACTGCCTTACTGAATCTACGCCAAGGAGACTCCTCAGTGGGCAACTACGCGGTACAGTTCCGCACTCTGCCCTTGGAACTATCATGAAACGATGCAGCATTAGCCGCCACCTTCAAGAAAGGCCTCTCCAGCCAGATCAACTATGCCTTATCCACCCGTGATCGGCCTTCCTCCTTGAGTGACCTCATCTCTTTGGCCACTCGGATCGATATCCTTTTTTTTTTCCCCGCCTAGCTCCTGTATTCCAGAGGCCACCACAGTTTTCCTCCCTGCCGGCTACGGAGGAACCCATGCAAGTGGACAGAGCTCATTTGACTCCACAGGAGCTGACCCGGCGGTGTGAAGAAAACCTATGCCTCTATTGTGCCAGCCCCGAACATTTCCGTTGGGGCTGCCCACTTCATCCTCAGCGTTCGGGAAATGCACGCACCTAGGCCACGTGGGAGAGGCGTCCCTAGGTGAGAGCAAGTCCTCTCCTCATTTGATCATGCCCGTGCTTGTTGGATATGGACCGGAAGTTCAATTCAAAGTTTCCGCCTTCCTGGACTCCGGTTCGGCTGGAAATTTCGTGGATGCTGCCTTGGTGTCTAGATACAAAACGTAATAAGGCTGTGCACATCTAAAATATACTTTGAAAAACGCAAGCATAGATGCACACTGAAAAGGCAATAGCATACATCTAACACAAATATCAGGGGCACACTAAAGACTAAGAAAAACCTAAAGGTATATGGGAATTTTGGGAAAATGCATTACTGCAAAGGGAAAAATTTAAAAAACCGGCCCTTTAGTTTACAGAAATTTGATAAAAGATTGTATTAAGCTCACCCCCAAAAAACGTCAAGGGGATCCAGAGCGGGTGAGTCCCTACACTGAACATTTACCTCACTAGTAGTTTTGAGCGTTTTTTAAACAAAAAATTTTAAAATGGGGCAAGGTTTTTATGGTGATCAAAATTTTCCCCAGTCATGCGATAATTAAGGTTAAAATCGTGCATTACTATTAAGAGACCCTTTTTTCGGCGCTTCCTGTATTTTGGGGGCCCAGCAATCAGATTACAGAATAGAGCAGGTTAATGTTGTCCCCAAACGCATGACGGGAGGTATGGTTTGCGATGGCTGGAAAACACATCCTCGTTTTTCATAGAACACGTTTCCGTTTCAGCCCCAGTGCTCTCAGCGTTTATGGGATGGACCTGCGCTCTCCCGGGCCAAAAACTAAACGAAAATTTGTCTATTTCCTGACAGAGAAACCTTATATTAGCGTGATCCTTTAATTTTGTTTGATTTGAGATTTTTAACTTTTATGTAGTTGCAGAGAATTTTTAAAACGCATCTACCGCTGTAAAATTTACCGGTGGGGGCGGGGGGGGGGGGGCGGGCGAACACAGACAAGCTCTATCTATAAAGTACACTGGATAAAGTTTACCAAGACTTTGTGTAGACATTGTATGGAAATCTTTATTATTAACAGTTTTTTATTTAAATATTTCCTGGATATTTGGGGAGCCTGAACTTTTATTTTGGGTACAATCATTTCTAGTAACTGCAGGCTCTTTGTTAGGGTGCAAAAACTCCTTTTATTATCAGTATACATTTTTAATAGGGTTTTCATTTTCAATTTACTCATTACACCTGTGACTGTTGATATATCCCCTTGCAGTTAAATTACAATCCAGCAGCTTGTAGTCAAAACAGGTTGTTTTTTTGGCCAAAAATACCGTGTATCGTAGAAAACATAAAAACATTTTTCCCTTTTTTTTTGACTTTTGCGCCCCCCGGGCTTGTTCATTGACGCAGAAACTACGAAAATCTTAAAACAAAAATTTCTATATTCACCACAGGTAAATTGAAAGGTGCAAAAAATATCTTTATTATACAAAACTAACATTTTAACGTTTTTTTGGGACTTTTGCGCACCCAGCTTTGTTCTTTGGCCGCAGCATCTACAAAATTTTTAAAAACAGAAATTTCTATATTAAACCACAGGTAATTGAAAGGGCAAAAATTACCGTTTATTATATAAAAACATAACAGTTATGTTTTTTTTGACTTTTGCACACCCAGCATTTTCATTGACGCAGCACCCTACTTTAAAAATCTTTTAAAACAGAAATTTTCTATTTTCACCACAGGTGAATGAAAGGTGCAAAAAAATTGTTTTTTATCCCAAAAAACATAACATTTTACTGTTTTTTGACTTTTGCGCACACACCCAATTTTTCATTGCCCGCAGCACTACGTAAATTTTTTAAAACAAAAATTTTATTTTTCACCACGGGGAAAATTTGAAAGTTTGCAAAAAATACCTTTTTAATTATACCAAAACATAACAGTTACGTGTTTTTTTACTTTTGCGAAACCCAGAAAATTTTCATTAAACGCAGCATCAACTAAAATCTTAAAACGGGCAATTCTATATTCACCAAAGGGAATTGAAAGGGGGAAAAAAAAATACCTTTTTATTTATACCAAAAACAAAACGGGTTACGTTTTTTTTGACTTTTGCCACCCAGCTTTTTTCCCATTAAACGAAAGAAACTACGTAAATCTTAAAAAAAATTTCCTATATTCACCCCCAGGTGAATTGAAAGGTCAAAAAATACCGTTTATTATATCAAAACATAACATTTTACGTGTTTTTTGACTTTTGCACCCCCCGCATTTTTTCATTAAACGCAGCATCTACGTAAATCTTAAAACAGCAATTCTATATTCACCACGGGTAAAAATTAAAAGGGTGCAAAAAATATCTTTTTATTATAAAAAAAACATAACAGTTACGTTTTTTTTTGATTTTTGGGGGCACACCGGGGCATTGTTCATTGACCAGCATCTACGTAATTCTAAAACAGAAATTTCCCCAATTCACCACAGGTGAATTAAAAAGGTGCAAAAAATACGTTTATTAAAACAAAACATAACAGTTAGGGTTTTTTGGACTTTTCCCCCAGCCCAAATTTTTGTTGATAGACACCTTGAAAGTTAAATTTGAACCCACAATTTTGTTTTGATTAGGGGGATTTGAGAATAGTTTGTTTTTGGGCCGTCTTTTAATAAAGAGATTTTCCCAAAAAACTATTCCATACCTTCTAAAAATTTTTATATTTCTGAACAAGGAGCAAAATCAGGGGTAAGCGAGAAAAGAGGGGGGTACCCACAGGGAGGTAGAGGAAACGAAAAAGGGTGCCCCTTTCCAGTGCGGGCAAACAACACGCATCCCAACGGATCGTCATTTTGAGGACCGCGGGCCTGTAACGCTGGGTCGGGGCCCTGTGAATCTAAGTAACGAAAATCGTCGCCAATCTGCCCCTTCAGTGTTAATGCAACCGCATTTTAGCAGCCCCTTACCCCTCGCCCCTCGCAGTCAGGGCCAAACAAATGTAGTCATCACATCACAGCATCCTTTCCAACATGAATCACCCACAAATGTCAACTCTGTACCCACCACTGTGGATAATCCTTTGTCTGAAGACCTTTTTGATGACAAAATGGGGTTTGGGGGTCAAAAAGGCATTTTTAAAAAGATCAAGGGGGAAAATTTAGTCTGCTCTAAAGGCCCAGTTACTGATGCCATCGGGGAGGTAAAGGGAAAACCGGGTTCAAGGGCCAAAAACCCCGGGGGCAAACGGAAAACGCCTTAAAGGGGGCCCCCTTGCTTTACCCCCGCAGCTTCTAAATGCAAAAGTCAGGACGCCCAAAGGGTCACCTGTGTTGATGAGAGGGATAAATGAAAAACACATTGGGGAAACCATCCTGGTTTTTTTCCCGCAAAATTTTGCTTCGAGCTTTTCACCCAGTGGACGAGGAGGAAGACGAGGGGGTAGTGTCAAAAAGGGGTTTCCCCCCAAAAAAAGGGAAGGGCGGTCGCAGAAGTCCGCTGTTAAAAATTCCGAAAGCCACGGTAAACCCAAAACCCCCCCGCCCTCGTTTATCGCCGAAAAAAAGGTCCGGGACCTCTCAACCCGGGGCCTTTCCCTTTGAGCAAGCCTCTGTTTCCACCCGGGCCGATGTCATATGCCGCCTTTGCCGAAAACGCAAAAGGGAAGGGCAAAACCCCTTTAAGTGGTTAACCACCCCCCCAACATGCTAACCCCACATCGCGAATGCATAAATTTTAAAATGGGGGGTAACACTTGCCCAAAAAAGGCCAGACCGACCCCGGGGCCCCAACCACTGTCACAACCCCTCGTCTCCGCCTCCTCCTCCTCCCGCCCCACCAAGCATTCCTCGCTCCCCATGTCCCCCTCAGAGTTTTGACCCAGGGATCACCCCCCCCGCTTCAGCCTCCCCCGGGCACCCCCGTACCCAGCACCCCCAAAAGACCCACCCTACCCCTTCTCCTTCCGCCAGTTTGACGACCCCCACGCCGTCGGGTCGGCCGCCCTACCCAGCCACCCTTTCTGTCTTCCGGGGTTTTGGGAGCAGAAAAAACCCCTTTTAACCCAAACCATCCCCAAACCAAAAGCCTGAATGTCGGCATTGCCAGGTTTTTGGCCCCTTGGAAATTTTTTGCCTTTACCTTTTTGGGGACACAGAGGTTCCGCCACGTCAGGGCCCCTTTGGGGCCTCCCCCCCAATACCAGATGCCAGCAGGCATTTTTTTGGGCCAAAAAAAGCCGTCCCTGCCCCGGCCAGCCCCCTGTCTTCTAAAATTTCAAGCGCGTTGTCTGAAATCTGTGTCCAAAAGTCCAAACCACCACCGACACATGGACTAGTAAGCAGGCCAAGGCCGCTATATCTCTGGGGGACAGCTCACTGGGTGAGTGGGGGATGTCTCTGGGGGTGACGGTGGCCCCTCACTCGTGCAACCCCTCTTTTAAAACCGCAGGGAAAGGGGCAGGGCTCTTTTCCCCCAAGGTCCCCTGGTGGGCCCTCACGTGCCCAGAGACACCAAACCGTGTTTGGGAAAATTTAATTTTGCCTTGGAGAGGGCCCTCCACCCCCACAGGGAAGGGACCCGTGGACGGGGCCCAAGCAAAGAACCGAGCGCTGGCTGGGTGGGCAAGAAAACCCTTTTGCCAGGCAAGGGTTTTGGGATAATGGGCAAAATCTGCTGGCCGCCCTTTAAAATCGGTAGGCTGGAGCCATCCCTTTTCCTGGCACAAATTCATGAACCTTGCGTCCAGAAATTTTTTTAAAGAGCTACCCCGGGGGTTTGGACCCGCCTGCTGAAGAAAGGCTCGAGGCTAGTTCGCACTTTCCCTTTTGGGCCAACCCTGCTTTGTCCCCCCCTGGCTGCGTTTTCAGCGTCCCGCTCGGCCCCCCCCGTCAACCCCTCTCATTGGGTTTACGTGGCAACAAGCTGGGGAAATTTCCCCCCTCCACTTTTCCCCCAGCATTTTGGCAGCAGCGCAATGCCATTAAACCCGTACGAATGACCATGGCCCGACAAGCAGCGGGGACGGACCTCGGGTGTTTAAACCACCGAGAGTTTGGGGGGCATGGGGAAAGGGGCTCCCGCCCCCCATTTCCCTTTCCCCGTTTTAAGAAGCCACCAAAATGGGCAGTGCGGACAAAAAACCCCCTTTTTCCCGCATGAAACATTGTGGGGATCTTGTTCTGGAACGATCGTTGGAAAACCCCTGAAACAACAGGTTCCCCGCCAGCGAAAGGAGGAGGGGACGGGCACAGATGCGGACACGGAGCCTTTTTCTCCGTCAAATCCCAAGGGCCCCCCCCGTTTCACAATTTCCCTCGGTCTTCATTTTGGCAGGGGGTTCGGGGTCCAGAGCTAGTGCAAGGTGGTTTCATCAGCTTTTCAGGGTGCATCATCTTAGGGAAGTTCCCGGGCTGTGTTTTAAGCTGTGCCCGGGGGGCCCGCGGAGGAGGAGGGGGTATTCCCGAAAACCCCCAAGTTACCGACTCCCTGCCTTTGGGAAAGGGGGTTGGCGCAATTTTTAGGCGGAGGAGGGAAGATGAGGAAGAAACATTTTTTCTAGTGCCCCTCGACCCAGAGGCCTTTTGGGAAATTTAAAAAAACCCCCAATGGGCCCCCAGCTGGGTCCCCACGCCCTAAAAGGGGTTTTTTCCCCGCCCAGCACCAGGTCATAAACTGGCGGGGCCTTCAGCACAGCTGGGAAAGGGGGTCCCTTACCCCCGGACAAACCCAACCCCCGGCTTTCCCCCCAGATAAAAAGTGGACATTTGACTTTCAAACAAAATAACCCGGCATGGATCTCGGATGATTTTTTGGCCCCCAAGCCGAAGGTTTAACCCCCATTTAATTCCCCTACCCAAATTCCTTTTCCCCAAAAAAAAGGGTCCCCCCCCGAAAACTTTTTTTTAAATATCAATTTCCCAAAAACCCCAAAATTTTTATTCCCCTTTTGGGGCCCAAAAAAAGTTTTCCCCCCCAATTTTGGCCTTTTGCTGTGAAAAGAACCCCCCAAAAAAACAGCAAGTTTTAAAACAACAAAACCGAAACCCAATTTACTTTCACTTTATCTTAAGAAGTTTTTCCCCCCCATTTAAATTTTTTTTGAGGGGTTCCCCTGGGAGCCTTTGAGGTTTAAACAATAATCCCCCTGGGCCCTTTTGGGGAAAAAAGAAAAATGGGCTTCAAAAAGGGGGAAATTTTTTTCTCCCTCACCAATTTTTTAAAAGTGGGGTGAGAAATCATTTTTAAAAATTTTTTGGGTTTTGCTGCTTTGAAATGCCCCAATACCAAAAGGGCCCCCATTATAAAAAAAATGTTGTTTCCCAACAGATATTTGTTCTTCCCCAATTGACCAAAGTGGGTCAAGGGGGCATGCTTTAAATTTTTTGGGGGATTTGCTTTGAAATGCAGCAATACTACAGGGCCATTCGAAAAAAGTTTTTTCTAATAGACATTTTTTTCTTTACAATTGTCAAAAGTGGCTCTGGGGCATGATTTTAATTTTTTTTGGGGGGCATTTTGCTGGTGACATGCAACTAAAACAAAAGGTCCTTTCTAAAAAAATTTTTTTTTCAACCGGGGCCCCAATTTGGGTTCTTTCCAACCAAAAGTGGCCCCAAGGGGCATGCTTTGAATATTTTGGGGGGTTTCCCCTTTTAAAAGCCCCGCAACCTAACCCCTTCCCTAACTAAAAAATTTTTCCCCCAACCCCCAACCAATTTGTTTTTTCCCCCAAATTTTTTCCCCCAAAGTGGGCCCAGGGTTTATTCTTTTTTTTTTGGGGGCAATTTGTTAAAGCAAGGCTATTACTTCCCCGGTCCCCATTTTTAAAAAAAAAGTTGTTTCCTAACAGACATTTTTGGTTTTTCAAAATTTGTCCCAAAATGGCTCAAGGGGATGGTTTTTAATTTTTTTGGGGATTTTTCGGGGACATGCAGCTATACTTTGGGTCCCATTCCCCCAAAAAAAAAGGGTTTTCTAATTAGAATTTTTGTTCTTCAAAAATTTTTTCCAAAAAATGGGTAAGGGGAAAGTTTTGGGAATTTTTTTGGGGGCAAAATTTTGTTTTAAAAAGGGGGCAAACTAAAAAGTCCTTTCTTTTAAAAATTTTTGTTTTTAACAACAAAAATTTGGGGAAACCCCACCAAAATTTGGGGGAAAAGGGCCCAAAAAGGGTATGTTTTGAAGGGGGAGCATTTGCCAGTACTGCCCCGCCTAAAAAAAATAAAAAGGAAAAAAAAAAAAATTGGGGGGGTTTTTTTTAGAATGGGGGGGGTTTTTCCAAGTAAAGTGGCTCCGGAGTTTGAAAATTTTGGGGGGGGGGTTTTGTGGGAAATGAGATATTTTAAAATTTTTTTTATTAAAAAATGGGGGTTTGGGGGGGTTTTTTTAGGGGAATTTTTTGTTTTAAAAGGGGCAAGGGTTTGGGGGGGTGTTTTGTTGTTTCAAAAGGGAGAGGGTAATTTTAAAAATTTAAATTTTGGTTTTTTGGGGACATTGGGTTTGGAAAGGGGAAAGGGGGAAAAAAGGGGAAAGGGGGAAATTTTAAAACAGTTGGTTAAAAAGAGAAAAAGTTTTTAAGGGGGAAAAAGGGGGAATGGTTGTATTATGAAAAATTTTTCAACCAGTAAAATTTAAGTAAGTTTTTAAAGTAAATTAGGAAAAGGGAACAACGCAAAAAGGTATTATGTTTTAGGGGGAAAGGGTGGGGGTTTTCCCAAACTTCCCTTGAAAAGCTTTTGTCAAGGGAAAAGTTTTTCGCCCTCAATTTTTAAAAATTAAACCCGGCCTGTTTTAAAGAAAGAGGGGTTTAACCCAAAAACCCCCTGAGGTGGGGGTTTTGGAAATTGTAAGGGGTTTAAAAAAAATGGGGGTTTGAAAAGACTTTTTTTGGGGGAATTTTTTGGGGGGGTTGAAGGGGTTTGGGGTTTGGTGGAAAAGGAAGGTTTTGTATTGGAAATTTTTAAAATTTTGGGGGGTTGAAAATTTTTTCCCGGAAAATTTTTTTTGGGGGTAAAGAGGTTTGGGGTTAAAAGGGTTTTAAAAAAAGGGAATATTTCCCAAAGTCCAAATTCAAGGGAACAAAATGGTTCAAATCTTTCTGCCCTTTTGGGAAATTTTCAAATTTTTGGTGATGCAGGTTTAAAAGGGTCAGGCTTTGGTACAAGACAAGGGATAATTTTAAAAGGTCTTTGACCCCTTTTTTTTTGTGACTTTTATAAAACCCAAAATGTGTTGCCCTAAGATGTAGCACGTATCCATTTGACTGTTGTGGGGGGGTTAATTTTCAGCTTCCCCCGCCTTGTTTTTTGGGGGTAATAATGAAAGGGGTTGTTCCCCTCCCCATAGACTTTTTTTGGGCAAACGCTCAAAATCGGGGGCCTCACTATCGAAAAAAACCTTTTCGATAGCGGGCCCACTATCGACTATCGATCGATCCGAAAAGCCATTTCAATCGCTCAACACTACTCCCCTAAAGGGGTCAATCCAGACTGCAACTTCAGGGGAATGGGAAAGGGAAATAGCAATTGGAAATTTTCCTGCACAGGGTTTTTAAAAAATGCAGCTGAGTGCAGCAAGCCAAAGAAATTGCCAATTTTTCAAATTTGACTACAAAAAAGAATAAGGCTGTGGGACATCTAAAATATACTTTGAAAAAAAGCAAGCATAGGTGCACCTGAAAAAGGGAATAGCATCCCTCTAACACAAATACAGTGGGGACACAAAGAAATAAGTAAAACTTCAAGGGATATTTGGGGTCTAAATCCCAAACCCCCCCGTGGTTTCCCTCTGGGAAAAAACTTTTTTGCATAAACCTCTGTCAGTGGGGGATCCTCCCTACCCAAACCATTCAAAGTACCGGGGCCCTTGCCCCTTCAGGTAGGGGCGCTACATAAGGGGAACTGGTTTTTATGTTCTCCCCGGCCTTCTGGGGGCTTCCGGCCCGCCGTTTGGGACGCCCCCGTGCCCCCAAAAGGGAAACGGGCGAAAACCTACGTTTGGGGGGAAGGGTTCACGGGGGGGGGTTTGGTGGCACCCGGGGGGGGCCCGGGGGGGTGCCCCCCTTTTTTGATACCACCCACATCTTTGGGAGGCCCCTTTCCGCTCTATACAAGAATTTTTCAGATGTGTTCTCCGAGAAGCAAGCTGAGACTCTACCTCCGCATCGCCCTTACGACTGCCCGATTGATCTGCTGCCCGGCACCTCTCCGCCCGGGGCCGAGTCTACCCACTGTCAGTACCCGAGACACAGGCTACAGTATGTCGGCCTACATTAAAGAAAATCTCCAGAAGGGATTTATTTAGAAGTCCTCCTCCCCTGCCGGGGGCTGGATTCCTATTTGTAGAGAAGAAAGACGGCTCTCTACGGCCATGCATCGATTACCGAGGGCTCAACAAGATTACCATTAAGAACCGGTATCCCCTGCCTTTGATTACTGAGCGCTTCGACCGGTTTCGGGGAGCCAGGATGTTTTCTAAATTGGATCTGCGGGGAGCTTAAGTATGGTAGTCTGCGAGATACATCCGTCTCAAGATCCCCTGCTACAAATTGGGTCCCCGCTTCCTGGGATCGTTCGAGGTGCTGAAACGCATCAACCCTGTGGCATACAAGCTCCGCCTTCCCCCCACGATGTGGGTCCCAAACTCCTTCCACGTCTCTCTCCTGAAGCCACTTTTCCTGAATCGTTTCTCCAGGAAAGTTGCTCCTCCTTCTCCTGAGGCTGATGCCAAGAACATCATCACCATAAAAGAAATCTTGGCCATGAAAACGATCAGGGGGAAGTGACGTTTCCACATTGACTGGAAGGGGTTCGGGCCCGAAGAAAGGTCCTGGGAGCCAGAGGACAACATTCTGGATCGCACCCTGGTCCGCAAATTCCTCCAAGACAGAAAGAGGGAGGAGCCTAAGGGGTGGATACTGTAACGGTGACCCCGCGACCCCCCCCTCTTGGTCGGGCCGCGGGCGCACTCGCTCCAACTTACCCAGCCACTTACCTGAGACTGTGTCTCTGCTTCCCGGCACGCGTCCCCGCCTCCTAGGGCACACGCGCGCCGGCACTGTAAAATTTAAAGGGCCAGGCCACCGGTAAATTCCATTGCCGGCCGCAGCCCGTATTTAAATCCTGCCCCTTCCTGTGCCCAGCGCCGGAGCTTTAATGCCATTTAGCCTACTAAGAAAGTGTTCCTGAGTCTTGTCTGATTACCGTGTACCATACCATTTGCCTCGGTCCCTCAACCACGAACCTTGCTGCCTGCCCTGACCTTCCTGCTTGTCCTCGACCATGAACCTTGCTGCCTGTCTTGACCTTCCTGCCTGTCCCCGACTACGAGCCTGCCTTACTATTTTGTACCACGCTACACCTCGGCTGCCTCCATAAGCAAGTCATGTCAGTGGAAGCGATCTGGTAGACTCCCGCTACAACCATTATTTCAATTTCTCCTGTTGTGTTAGGGAATTTTAATTCAAGAAATCCACTCCATCCTGATTGTGTTGTATTGGGATAGATATACAGACCGCTTTCTCTGCGCCATTATTTCAATTTCTCCTGTTGTATTAGGGAATTTTAATTCAAGAAATCCACTCAATCCTGATAGTGTTGTATTGGGATAGAAATACAGACCGCTTTCTCTGCGGCATTATTTAAATTTCTTCTGTTGTATTAGGGAATTTTAAATTAAAGTAATCCACTCAATCCTGATAGTGTTGTATTGGGATAGAAATACAGACCGCTTTTTCTGTGCCATTATTTCAATTTCTCCTGTTTTATCAGGGAATTTTAAATTCAAGTAATCCACTCAATCCTGACAGTGTTGTATTGGGATAGAAATACAGGCGGCTTTTTCTGCACCGTTATTTCAATTTCTCCTGCTGTACTATTAGGGAATTTCAGATTCTGGGAATCCTCTATCCTTTTAGTGTTGTACTTGGAGTGAAATACTGGGTGTGTATTTATCATATACAGACATCTTCATTAAACAGAGTCTGTAAATTTTTGATCAGACAGTATGTCAGACATAGAGGTGGCAGGCTCTTCACATGCGAGTGCAGTGGCACATATGTTTCTGGAGTAGGCACAGGTCGCAGCACAGTAAGGGGACATCGCAGCAGGGGTCACTTGGTGAGGCCAGAACTGCCGGTGTCATCTAGCGGCTGTGTGTTGACCAGCAACCCAAGGTTCTTGATTGTTGAAAAGGGGTCATTCACTTCCTCCCAGATGATATCTGACAACCCCAGCCAAGAGTCGGTGGGAATGTCAGACACAACCCCTAGTTGGCATGGCCCGGGGGTGGGTCAGCGGCCCTCACCTGTCCTCAACCCGCCTCTGTCCCATCCAGTTCCCTCAGCCAGAGATCTACTATGTGGTCTGGGATCAGCGCCACTATACAGCGAGGATGAACTCTTTGAGGACAGTCAGCAGCTACTTGGCCGCGAAGAGGTGGGGTAGACATCCGCTGCTTCTTGTAGTAGGCGGGAAAGTAGTGATATTGAGAGTGGCACAGGAGGTTATGTTGCAAGCAGTCAGGCTCTGCATACCAAGACCGTAGAGGAGAATAGCAGTGACAGGCAAACACAAATCGATAATGATGTAGCCGATCGCACTTGGGAGCCGGGTGAAGCAAGGACTTCATCATCATTGTCGGGAGAAGAGGGTGTCAGCTTGAGCGTCAGGCAGCGGCGCAGCCAGCAGGTCGAAAGTGTGGCCGGGAGTCAGCAGGGTGGCAGTAGTGCGAGGTCGGGAGCCAAACAACCATGGGGTAGAAAACCCGCTTTGCATGTCCAAAAAAGTAGCGGCACGGGGGCTCAGCGAAGCAGCGGCGTTAGTAGTCACTCAGTGCGGAGTGTTGGTGGTAAAATCACCTACTCGGTGGTGTGGCAGTTTTTTGTTAAGACATCAGAGGAGCCGAACATGTGTATATGTAGAATTTGTTGGCAGAAAGTGAAGCGTGGCCAGGGAGCTAACGTTGACACCACGGCCCTGCGTAAACACATGCAGCGTCACCATCCAGTGGCTTGGAAGAAATGTTTCTCAGATGTGGTTGTCCATCCTGCTGCCGCAGCAACAGCATCAGTACCTGGTAGCACGCATGCCATTTCAGCCAATCAAGGCTCCGCCACCTCTGTCAAATAGAGCTGTTTCTCTTTGCCATCATCACCTGGTCCAGATGCTCCTGCTCCTCGCTACTCATGGCGCCAGCAGTCGTTCAATGAGGCGATTGACAAGAGACAACAGTATGCGTCCAACCATCCTTAGGTACAGAAGCTGACCGTGCTCCTGTCCAAGTTGTTGGTATTGCAGTCCCTCCCTTTCCAAATGGTGGACTCTGCACCATTCAGAGAACTAATGTCTTGTGCCGAGCCGAGGTGGAGAGATCCAAGCCGTAATTTCTTTTCCAAAAAGGCAGTACCAGCCCTTCACAAATATGTAGAACAGAAGTTGGGCCAGTCCTTGAGCCTACTGGTTTCTTCCAAGGTGCATGCCAGCACGGACGTGTGGAGCTGTAACTACGGTCAGAGCCAGTACATGTCCTTTACCGCCCACTGGGTGAATGTGCTTCCTGCCCAGCCACACCAACAACTTGGACAGGAGATGCCGCTTTTTCCTCCACGTTGTAAATCTGCTGCTCCTGCACCAATATCCGCCTCCTCCACCACCACCACCACCACCATCTCAGCCTCCACCACCACCACCACCATCTCAGTCTCCACAAGTTCTGCTCCATTATACCACATGTGCAGGGCACAGCCGTGTCACGCAACTCTACACCTGGTTTGCCTGGGCGAACGAAGTCACACAGGGGAGGAACTGCTCCAAGTGATGCAGCAAGAAATCGATGTGTGGCTTTCCCCGCGCCAACTGCAAATCGGAACCATGGTGACAGACAATGGGAGTAACATGGTGTCCGGCTGCACCAAAGAGGGATGGTTCATGCGCCCTGCATGGTGCATGTGTTCAATCTGGTTGTGAAAAGGTTCCTGAAGTCTTCCACCGATCTTAAAGACATTTTAAAAATGGGCAGGAAACTGTGCATGCACTTCATCCATTCCTACAAAGCCAGACACACCCTCCTCGAGCTGCAGCGGCAAAATGTCTGCCCCCAACACACGCTGATATACAATGTTTCCACCCATTGGACTTCCAGCCTGCACATGTTAGACCGACTGAATGAACAGAGAAAGGCCATTAACGATTTTTTGATGATCCAGGCGGACAGGAGTACTCCCCTGTATAACTTTGATGTCAGCCAGTGGCAGCTCATACGTGACACCTGCCATTTTCTGAGGCCGCGTGAGGAAGCGACGTTATTTGTCAGTCGCCAGGACTACGGGATGAATATCATCATTCCACTGCTTCATGTCCTGGAACAGATGCTGAAAAATCTGTCTGAACAGGGGACAATCCGGTGGGGGCTAAAGTGGAAAAGTAGGAGTAGGAGGAGGAGCACAAGCATCGACTGGTGAAATAAGTGGTTTTTCTACCAAGGTGACAGGAGAGGTGGAGCAGGAGCAGCTGGAGGAGGTAGATGGAGATGAGGAAGATGAGGCAGATGACCCCCAAGCAATGTGGCAGTATACAGCGGAGATGGAGGTAGGGAGTCCCTCAGAGTCACTTGCGCACATTTCCCGCAGCATGCTTATTTGCCTGCCTAGTGACAGCCGAATAGTCACCATCCGGTAGAGGGATGACTTCTGGCTCTCCACCCTCTTGGACCCTCGCTACCGGTCCAAAATAGGAGCCTTTTTTCCAGCTGCTGAAAGGGAAGACAAAACTTAAGTACTAAAGGAAAAACCTTTCCCTAAATCAGTTGGCCACTGCCTATGTGCAGCATGGTCCATCCTCTGACAGGTGTGACCGGGGAGTTCCTCAGCGCTCATGTACCATTGCCACGGCTGCTGTGGGGAGGTGGGGGGTGGGGGAGTAGGAGCAGTACCAGATCCATCAGCAGCAACCTAAGTCTGGAGTCGTTGATGAGCAGCTTCCTTCACTGCCTAGTGAGGAGGGCACTCACCAGCAGCAGCAGCAGGACCTGGGGGCAGACCCTGAACCCGCAGATGGATGGCCTACTTGGGCAACACTCTGCCACCCCAGTTAGAAGATCCGCTGGACTACTGGGGGAGCAAACTGGATGTGTGGCCGCAACTTGCCACATTTGCAGTGGAGAAGCTGTCCTGCCCGGCCAGTAGTGTGGCATCAGAGCGGGTGTTCAGTGCAGCGGGGGCCACAGTTACCTCGAGAAGAACTCGCTTGTCAACCCAAAATGTGGAGAGACTGACCTTCGTCAAGATGATTCAGGCATGGATCGGCCAGGATTTCCACACACCAACACCTTAGGCATCAGATTACATCAACTGTGATGCCTCCCCAAAACTTTGGGAAATGAGTCTGGATTCTAACTACCTACCTCAGCCACTATTCTGATGCTGCCACCCACTTGATGCCACACATCTGCTGCCAGTTGCTCCATCTGCCTCCCACCATCTTTACCAGGAACTGGTATTGCCACCCACCTTCACACTCTGTCATTGTGCCACTCTCTGACCTCATGCTGCTGCTGTTGCTGCTGCTGTTACCTACACACTCTGTCATTGTGCCACTCTGTGGCCTACTCCTGTTTGTGCCACCTCCAGAATGTCATTGTGCCACTCTATGACCTCATGCTGCTGCTGGTGCTGCTGCCGTCACCTCCTCACTCTGTCATTGTGTAACTCCTGATGTTGATACCACTTCCATACTGTGTGATTGTGCCACTCTATGGCCTACTCATGCTTCTGCCAAGTGACCGCTGTCTCACTGGAACACCCTGTGGTTTCCTAATGCTGTTTCCACCCTCCACCACTCTATGACATTGTCACTATGTTTAGTTTTCCCCTTCTTTTCATCTGTCAGAAAGAATGAAAAGCATCAGGATTGATAGACAAAAGCAGGAGTGGATACAGAACACAGAAGACATGCAAATATCCCATTTACTGGTCATCTCTGTTTTGAATCAACTCCTGTTTGTTTTTGGCCTTAGCCATACTGATGGATTTTTGACCGATTGAAAGCAGACACTGACGGATGAAAGGGAGGGCAAAATGATCAGAGACGTCAACGCAAAAATACTGCCAACGCCCTCTCCACTCATTCGGGGGCCTACATGTATCAGCGTTTAACAGAACAAGTTCTGTCATATTTTGTGATAGTTTAAAGCTCTGTCCTCATGGAGTGACCCATGCTGAGGCGTCCCCGTACTGTGCTGAGACCTGTGCCAGCTCCAGTAACCTACTACTGTGTTCTTTGATGCTATCGTAGGATCTTAGCCCTCAGATTTTTTTTTTTTCCAGCTGGCGCTGCCATGACTTTATCAGGCTGCATTCCCCCTTCAGTTTTTTGGTCAGTTTTGGCCCGTAAGTGCCCAGGGAATTTTAGAGTGAAGCGATTCTAAGAGCGGCGGCAGTCAAGTGCGTGTCATACTAAAACACAGCATTGTATGACGACCAAACCAAGCTCCCTCTGCATATTTGAGCATGGCACAATGTTCTACATCACCCTACTGGCTGTCTGCAGCCAGGAAATAGCTGTTTTTTAACGCGATTCATCGCGAATAGTGTTGAGCGATTGCGTTGGCTTTCGAGATCGAGCGATAGTCGATAGTTGGCCGCTATCCATAAGGTTTTTCGATAGTGAGCATCGATTATGAGCGATTACCATTAAAGTCTATGGGAGAGCAACAACACCTTCATTATTACACCCAAACAAGGCTGGAGAAGCTGAAATTAACATCCACAACAGTCAATTGGATACGTGCTACATCTTAGGCAACACACTTAGGTTATAAAAGTCACAGAACCTTTCAATTCAACCTGTGGTGAATATAGAATTGCTGGTTTTAAGATTTACGTGGATGCTGTGTAAATTAACAAAGCTGGCTGCCCAAAAGTCAAAAAACACGTATCTGTTATTTTCTCGTATAATACACGGTATTTTTTGCACCTTTCATTTCACCTGTGGTGAATATAGATTTGCTGTTTTAAGATTTACGTGGATGCTGCGTCAATGAACAAAGCTGGGTGCGCAAAAGTCAAAAAACACGTAACTGTTAGTTTTTCGTAAAGATACACGTATTTTTGGCAACAAACAACCTGTGCTGACTACAAGATTGCTGGATTGTAATTTAACTGCAAGGTGGATATATCAACAGTCACAGGTGTAATGGTAAAATTAAAATGAACACATATCTGAAATGTATACTGATTTAAAAAAAGTGGAGTTTTTGCACCTAACAAAGAGACCTGCAGTTACTAGAAATGATGTTTATCCAATATAAGTTCAGGCTGCCCAATATCCAGGAAATATTTCAATAGCAAACTGTTAATAATAAAGATATTCCACTACCATGTCTACACTAAGTCTTGGTGAACTTATCCAGTGTTCTTTATAGATAATGCTTGTCTGTGTTCGCCCGCGGGGTCCCCCCCCCCTGCTCCCCCCCCGCCGTGAATTTACAGTGGTAGATGCTGCTTTAAAATTCTCTAGCTAACTACATAAAATGTTCAAATCCCTAATCTAACTAAATTGGAAGGATCACAGCTAATAGTAGAGGTTTTCTCAGTGCAGAAATAGACTAATTTCGCTGAGCCTGTTTGGCCAAAGGCAGAGCGCGGTCCTATCCCTATGACACGCTGAGAGACACTGAGGCTAAAAATAGGAAACGCTGTTCTATTTTAAAACGAGGTCATGTGATTTTTCCAGCCAATCGCAACCATACACATCCCAGTCATGACGTCGCACACACATCTCACCCGCTCTATTCTGTAATCTGATTTGCTGGCCGCCAAAATTACAGGAAAACGCCGAAAAAAGCCGCGATCTAATAGATGATTCTCAGATTTTAACCTTAATTATCGCATGATCTGGAAATTTCGATCACCATAAAAACCTTGCCGATTTCAACTTTGTCGATAAAAATTGCTCAACACTAATCGCGAATATATTCGGGTCGAAATGAATTTTTTCGGAAAGCTTGGCGAACTCGGCGAGCCGAATTTTTGAGAAATTCACCCATCTCTAGCTGCTGCCACCTCAAAATTGTGAAATTGTGCCACTCTCTGGCCTGATGCTGCTGCTGTTGCTGCCGCCACCTCCACACTGTGTAATTGTGCCAGTCTGTGGCCTAATCAGGCTGCTGCCACCGCCACAATCTGTCAGTTGCCACTCTGTGGCCTACTCATGTTGCTGCAAACTGTTGACCACCCTGTGGTTTTCTAATGCTGTTTCCACCCTCCACCACTCTATTACATTGCCACTATGTTTGGTTTTCCCCTTCTTTTAATCTGTAACAAGGAATGAAAAGGACAAACACAACCGATTGTGTTTTTGGAGAAACCCTAATGCTAGTATGACATGGTCCTTTGTTTGCATCAGGATTGTCAGATGAGTAGGTAGCCAAAAGCCAGAGTGGATACAAAACACAGAACACATGCAAATATTCCATTTACTTATTTTTGGGATCAACTCCCATTTCTTTTTGGCTTTAGCAATGATAGATTATTGACCAATTGAAAGCGGACACTGAAGGATCAAAGGAATGGCAAAATGATTAGTGACATCAATGCAAAATTACTGATGACACCCTCTTCACTCTTTTGGGGGGGCTCTACATGTATCAGCATTTAACAGAATCACCACAATAATTGAAAAAATGTACTGTTTGCCACAGATAGCAATATCCCAAAAGCCTGCAGTGGCTGAATTTGAGATGTATGTAGGCCTGAAATACACAAACACTGGATTTGACACAGAATTCTCCACAAAAAGTGAATAAATTAACTCTTGGCCACAGGATAAAATACCGCCACCGGTCTGAAGTTGATGGATTTCAGGCGTGTATGGGGCAGAAATACACACACCCTGTATTTGACTCAAATTCCCCCACAAGACAAGAGGAGAAATTAACCCTTGGTATAAAATACCCTACAGAATGAATTAGATGAAATTCAGGCGTGTATGGGGTAAAAATACACATACCCTGTATTTTACTCCAAATTACCCCACAATCAAGAGGTTAAATTAAGCCTTGGGTATGAAATACCCTACAGAAAAACAGAATGGAATTTAGGAGTATATGGTGCCAAAAAATACACAAACCCTGTACTTTACTCCAAATTACCCCACAATCAAGAGGCTTAATTAGCCCTTGGTATGAAATACCCTACAGAAAATCCAGATGGAATTTAGGCGTGTATGGGGCCAAAAAATACACACACCCTGTATTTTACTCCAAATTACCCCACAAACAAGAGGCTTAATTAACCCTGGGGTAAGAAATAAACTACAGAAAAAAACAGATGGAATTTAGGCATATACGGGGCAAAAAAATACACACACTCTGCACTTTACCCCAAATTACCCCACAATCAAGAGGCTAAATTAACCCTTGGGCATGAAATACCCTACAGAAAAACCAGATGGAATTCATTCGTGTATGGGGCAGATGTACACCCACCCTAGACTTTAGGGAGAATACCCCTTAACTAAAACAAAATAATAACGTTGGTTGAGTAACAGGTGTGTATATGACACACACTTGTGAAGGTCTTTCACCCCAGTAGCTGAAAAAACGAGTTTGTTTTATAAAGAGTGCAATATAGTGCAGCAGCAGCCAGATGCTTATTGACAGGAGTCACAATGAGAAGTGTGAGAATTTAACATTGCGTCCGTATTTATAGGGCTGTGACGTCACAGAAGCCTGCTGGCTGCTGATTGGTTTCATGTCTGCACATGTCATTGAGGACGTTCCTTTCTTCCTCCCAGAGTTCTCTGACCCATGTCAAGTCATGTGCTCGCGGCCATTTTACAAAAAAAAGACGATTCGTTCCCGCGAAGCACCATGAACTTTGGCTTCGTGCAGAACCGAAGTTTTCCTGAAATTCTAAACGGGTTCCACTTCGTTAGAATCGATTCGCCCAACTCTAATTGGCGCCATTCTGTTCTTCAGTGGTTAACACACCCTTCATCCAGCAGTTTTACTTCCTCTAAGTCAAGGGCACAAATGTCAACATCATCATCAGTTCAACCTGAAGGCAAAATGTCACCCAATAAACAGACCGCTCTAGATAATCCATGTTCTGAAGAGCTCTTTGATCATAAAAAGAAGGCCAGGGTCAGAAGGCATTTCAAAAGATTAAGAGGCCAAAGAGGATGATTTTGTCTGCTCTGACACCCAATCACTGATTCCCTCAGAGGAGGAGAAGGAAGTTGTTCTGTCGGCAGAAATCCCAAGCTGTAAGCAATGCTTTGCAGTGCCTGTGACTTTTAGCCTGCAGCTTGAAGTTGTAGACTGTCAGGAAGAGGAAGTCACCTGTGTTGATGATGACATTGTGGATCCAATGTGGTCTTTTGAGCAGCAGCTGGGGAGTTTTTCACCGTTGAAAAGGTTCCAGACCTGAGAGGCCTGGGCCTTTTTCAATCAAGCACCAGATTTACCGAGTGATGTCATATGCCGGCTTTGCCGTCAATGCATCAGTAGAGGAAAGAATCTAAAGTGTTTAAGCACTATGAGCATGAACAGGCACATGCATGTAAAGCATGAATTGTTGCGGAAGAGTCACTTGGAGTAAAAATGCACAGGTCCTGGGCTTCCAACTACCGTGACATCTTCTGCCTCCTCCTCCTCCACTATGTCAAAGCACAAACGGTCCTCTGCTGCCTGTGTGTCGGAGCAGTAAGAGCAGGCACCATCCCCAGTCCCAGACACTGTTGGACGATTCCGACCACCAACAACACAGTCTACATCTTCCCCCATCCACCAGTCTGACCTGCACGCCGTACAGCAGACATTCCACCAGCCAGCCTTCTGTGTACCAGTTGTCGGTACAGAAGAAATGCTTTCACCCCAGCCATCCCAAAGCTAAAAGCCTGAATGTCAGGATTGCCAAGCTGTTGGCCTTGGAAATGTTGTCTTTCTGCCTAGTGGACAAAGATGGGTTACGCCACATCATGGCTCTTGCATTCCCCCAGTATCAGATGCCGAGCAGGTGTTTCTTTGTCAGAAAAGCTCTCCCTGCCCTTGCCCACCACATTGCAGAAAAGATCTCCAGCGCTTTGGCTACATCTGTGTCCACCAAAGTTCATCTCACTACAGAAAGATGGACTAGTAAGCACGGTCAAGGGCATTACATCTCACTGACCGCTCACTGGGTGAGTTGGGTAGATGACAGTGCCTCTGGGGATGGGTCTCATGCTCGTTGGACACTCTTCCACACTGCAGAGATGGTGCAGAGTCCAGATCAACCTCAACAGGTAGCATCACGAGCCAAGAGAACCCAGGCTTTTCTCAAATTATTCTGTCTTGAAGACTGTCAACACACAGATCAAGAGCTGTGGATGGCTCTGCACACTCAGAATAACCAGTGGCTGGGTGCTAAGAAACTGGTGCCAGGCAAGATGGTGTGCGACAACTGGAGAAAACTCCTTGCTGCCCTTAAGATTTGAAGACTAACTCACATCCCTTGCCTGGCATATGTCCTGAACCTGGTTGTGCAGAAATTTCTTAAGTGCTACACGGGTATGGACTGTGTGCTGAGGAAGGCTCGAGGTCTTAGCTCACACTTCCGGCGTTCGCACCCTGCTTCGGCACGACTGGCATCATTGCAGTGTGATCTGGGCCTCCTCATCAACCATATCATTGTTGTCGTGGCAACACGCTGGAATGCTACCCTCCACATGCTCCAGTGATCATGGTAGCAGCATAATGCCATTATGCTGTATGAAGTGTTGCATGGCCTGACAAGCAAAATGGTCAGTCAGGACGATGGCATTGTCAGCATGATCATTTTGGTCATATTTTTACTGGAACAATTGTTAGACACTCTGTGGCAGCAGGTCCAAGCAGTAATGGAGAAGAAAGGGGACACAGATGCAGACACAGAGCCTTACTCGCTGTCGAATGTAGAATGCCCAACTCTTTCCCACTTTTATCGGTCTTCTTTAGGCGTTGGTTCCAAGTCCAGGGCTGGTGCAGGATGGCAGTTCAGCTCATAGAGTTGAGTGCTTGCGGCTAGCCAGGGCTCTCGTGTTGGGGCGAGTGAGAGGAGGAGGGGGGCAGGGGTGGACATCCCCCGGTACTGTTACCTTCAGGGTAAGAATTGGCACGTTTTCAGGAGGAGGAGGAGGAAAAAGATCCTTAGTCCCCCTCGACCTTGAGGTTTGGGAAAGACCCGGGCCTTTCTTACACATGAGTGCTTGAATGCCACATTACCTTCAACATGTTCCATGCATCAAGGCAATAAAACAGCAATTACTGGGTGGCCACCCTCCTTGAACCATGATATAAGACAAAAGTGACTTTTTTCTTCCCACCCCACAAATGACAGTAGAATGCGACTTTTGAAAACAGTGTCATTGACCAACTTGGGGACTCTTTTGCGTCTTCACTTCTAATTCAAGGGGAACGTCAGCACCGGCATCGGGCAAATAGCAAATAGCCGCAGCAGGCATGTGGAAAAAACCCTATGGTGTTTTTTTGGGCAATCGTTTTTTTACCCCCTCCCCAAACCCTGCAAGGCACACAGACACAAGAGACCGCCTTAAAATCATGGTCCATGATGCCTGTGGCTCAACATCGAGTTTTTGGCTTAAGTCGGGACCCATTCTTTTGGTTGTCCAGGGGTTTAAGGGCCCTGAGCTTTCTTGAACCCATTGAAGCTTTATCCTACCAGCAGCCGTTTACCTAAACACACAAAAGCACAGCTGGCAGAGTGATAGTGACAAAATACCTCATTCCCCGAAAAGTGGATTGTTTGACATTTTAAAAATGAAATCAAGCGTGGATCTCTAAAGTTTTGTTGCTCGTTGCCAATGCATGTAGTAAACCGTGAATATTTCTTGACAAAGGAAAAAACCCCTTTAAAAACTACACAACATCTCATGCTGTAGTTCCTGTGTCTGCTGCTTCTACAATTTGTATTCTATTGCTGCCAACTAGAGATGAGTGAATTTCTCAAAAATTTGTTTCGCCAGATTTGCAGAATTTTCCCCCAAAATTCGTTTCCACCCGAATTTATTTGCGGCAAATTGTGTTAAAAAGCAGCTATTTCCTGGCTGCTGCTGTTGTAGAACATTGTGCTATACTAAAATAGTCATAGGGAGTGTGGTTTGGTATTGAAACAATGCGTGTTTTGTATGAAGAAAGATGACAGGGCTGCTCTTAAAAATCGCTTACATTTCACTTATCTGGCAGTTACAGAGGCAAAATGACCAAAAAAACTGAAGTGGGAACGAAACCCTAAAAAAAGGGAATGCAGTGCCAGAAAGAAAGATCCAAGCTGAAAGCCAAGACCCTACTATGCGTAAAAGAGCGCACTTTTTTTTCACCGTATCAGTGTTCCCAAGATTATGAAAAAACCCTGTTCTGTTAAACGTTGTACATTAGAAACCCCCCAATGGAGTGGGGGGTGTTGGCGCAAATTTTTCATTTATGTCACTCTCAATTTTCCCCTTCCTTTGATCCATCAGTGTCCGCTTTCTATAGGCAATAACCTCAGTATTCTAAAGCCAAAAACAAAAGGAGTGATCCAAAACAGAGATGACAAATAAAGGGCAGTTTTTTCCCAGGCCACTGGGTGGTGATGTGTTTATGTTGCACATGGGTATGTGCCAAAATTAGGCCCCGGGGACGCTTCACTTTTGCCCCCAGATTTACAATAGCCCTATTGCCTCCTCTGATGTCCTGGCAAAAAACTGCCACACCGCCGAGTAGCTGATTTTACCACCAATACTTTGCACTGACTAACTGTTACTGCCGCTACCTCGGTGAGCCCCTGCACCACTACTTTCTTGGTCGAAATGGACCTGCAAAGCAGGTAGTCTACCCTGTGGCTGTTTGGCTCCCGACCTCACACTGCTGCCACCGTGCTGCTCCCCGGATATTATGACTTGCTGGCTGCGTGCTGCCCGAACAAAGCAGTCACCCCTTCTTCCCCATGATGTGCTTTTCCCACCCCCCAATGCAATCATTACATTCATTGATTATGTTTGCCCTCATGCACCTCCTCGGTCTTTTGGTTCTGCAGAGCCGAAAGCTCCCAACTAACCTCCCATGCCACTCTCCACATCATACTTGCCAGCCTACACAAGAAGCAGCGGGTCTGCCCCAAGTAGTGTCACTGTCCTCAAAGGACCCATAGTAGTTTCTGGTTGTGGGGAAACCCAAAAGGGCAGAGGCGGGTTGAGGACTTGTTAGGGCCCCTGACTGCTTCCATGCCTGCCAAATTAGGATTGTTCTGAGAAAACCCAACGACGTTTGGGGCGGTTGTCAATTTTCCTGGGAGGAAGGGGATGACTTGGGCAACTAACAAGAACCGTTGGGTTGTGAACAACACGGCCCCTAATGACACCGTAGCTCTGGCCCCACGAGTCACCCTTGCTGCATGTTCCCTACATTTCTTGACCTGTGCCTGCTCCAGGAACATTTGTGCCCCTGCACTCCTTGTGAAGGGTCCACCTCCTTATTGAATACTGTTTCATCAAAAAAATTTTAAAATCCAACAAAATGTTTAATGAAGATTTGTTGAACGATTGCGTTGGCTATCGAGATCGATGATAGTCGTTTGTCGGCCCTATAGATAAGGTTTTTCGATAGTGGCATGATTATGCGCGTTTACCTTAAAATTTCTATGGGGGGCAACAACACCTTCTTTATTACACCCAAACAAGGCTGGAAAATTTAAAAAAAAATTTCCACAACAGTCAAATGGATACATGCTAATTTTAGGAAACCCAACTTAGGTTTAAAAGTACAAAAAAAAAAATCACAGACCATTTACTTCCCTGTCTTTACCCAGCCGACCTTAAACCCGCCCTCACCATAAATTAAAAAGGCCAAAGGCATATGATTTGAACCATCATTTACTTGAACTGTACATTGAATACCCTTCCCGGAACGCAGCATGAGCCCAAAACCTGATGACCCCCACATTTTAAAAAATTTCCGCAAAAAAGGAGTCTTCAACCACCATTTTGTTGAAATGGAATGTATACCTGTCTGGGCCCAGAAAACCCCAAAATGAACCCCAAATTTAAAAATGCCGAAAAAAGGAGTCTTTAAAACCCCATTTTTGTTGAAATGGAAGACTATACTGCCCGGGCCCAGCAGGCCCCAAAACCCGTATACCCCCCCATTTTAAAAAAGGGGGGGAAAAAGGGGTCTTTAACCCCCATTTTTTTTTCACTGGACATTGACTATAACCCGTTGGGCCCCCGCATGGCCCAAACCCGCATGACCCCCCCCATTTAAAAAAGTGGGAAAAAGGGAGTTTTAAACCACCATTTTATTTGGGAACTGGACATTGACTTAACCGGGTTCCTGGGCCAGGCATAAACCCCAGGGGGGAGTTCCCAGGGGGTTTGCGGTGAAAAGCCCAGGTTGGGGGTTCCGTTATCTTTTTAACAACGGGTTTTAAAATCCCCGATGTGACGAAAGCAACGAAAAATTGTGGCTGAACCCAAAAAGTGCGGAAGCGGAAGTGGGGAGAACTCCCCCCTTCCCCTTTTTCCCACGTCAATCCCTGGGTAGCGTTTGCCCCTCCGTAATGGTTGGGCCCAAATTGAGTTTTCATTTGGGAAAAACTGGTGGCAAACGCTCCTTTTTACCCCCCAGGTGCCCTTTTTTCTTGGAATTCTTTTTTTTATTTTTACTAAACTTTTGCTGGGGGAAAAAGGTCTCTGTATTTTTGTTCTCGTCCGTGTCCTTTTCTCCATGTCCCTTGGGAAAAAACCTACATTGGTCATTTTTCCCTGTACCCCCCTTGTACAATTCGAGGTTTTTTTTAAAACAAGCTATTTTTTACAGGGAAGTTTTTTAGTACTTTTTTTTCTAGAAAAAAAAATTTTTTAAAAAGGATGGAACCCCACCATGTCTTTGTTTCTTTTTTTTTAAATTTGTATTAAATGGGTTGTCTAAAAAGGGGTTTGAAGCTATTTTAAAAAGATTTGCAAAAAAAGTATTTTGAAAATTATGTGTTTGAAACATTTGCCCTTTCCTTTTTCCTGTTTCTGACGGGCCCATCCCCTTAAAGCCACTCTTGAAATTGTGAAAAACCAAATGTGGTTAAAAAACAAATTTTTTTTTTTGGGAAACCTGTAGTTTTAGCTTGAATGTCACAGCAAAATGCCAAAAAAAAAATTAAAAGCATGACCCTTGACCCCAACTTTGGTAATTTCTTTAAAGGAACAAATGTCTGTTAAAAAACAACTTTTTTTAAAATGGGGACCTGTGGGTATAGCTCCCTGTCACAGCAAAAATCCCCCAAAAAAAAATTCAAAGCTTTGCCCTTGAGCCATTTTGGTCAATTTGAAGAACAAATGTCTGTTAGAAAAAAAATTTTTTTTAAAATTAGGCCCCGGTAGTATTGCTGAATTTAAAAGACCATGACCAAAAAATTTTTAAAATAAACCTTCTCACCCACTTTTAAAAAATTGTGAGGGAAAAAATGCCCCCTTTAAAAAGCCCCATTTCTTTTTAAAAAAAAGGACCATGTTTATTGCTGTTATCTCACAGTACTTTGCCCAAAAAAAAATTTTAAAATTTGATTTTTTCACCCACTTTTAAAAAAATTGTGAGGGAAAAAAATGCCATTAAAAGAAGCCAGGGTTTCTGCCCCCAAAGGGGACCATAATTTAGTGTATCTCACAGCAACAGGGACCTAAAAAAACCGGGGGCCCCAAATTTCGAAAATTCTTAAAGAAAAAGTGGGGGTAAATGGAAACGGTTTTTTGTCTTTTAAAACCCTTTTCTGTTTTTAAAATTCCCTCACACCCAAAACCAGCAAAATGAACTTTTGGGGGAAAAGAAAAAAAAAATTCCCAGTAAGAAATGATTTTTTAAAAAAAAAGTTTTCAAGAGGACCATTTCTTTTTTAAAAAGGAATGTGAATTTGACGGGGCAACAAATCGGTGACTCGGCAATTGGGGCCCCCCAAACATCATTCAGAGACCCATCCCGGGTTTCCCTCTTGAGGGAAAGTAAAAAAACGCCCAAACATTTTTTGGGGAAAAGGCCGGAGGCGTTTGTATTTTTAATGACTCCTCCAGGGTGTGCTGAAGGTCCCCCGCTCAGAAAACCCACGGGGCTTGGGCAGGACAACACCTCTATGGCTTTTGACGAGCCAGCTCGGGCCTTTTCGCCCAAATTTTAGATACCCAAAAAGGTCTATTGGGAAAAAACCCAACATAAAAAAAACCCCGGGTTGAGACGCGTTTGTCGTGCACCATGATTTTAAAAGCTAAATTCTGTGTGTTGGATGGTTCCCCCTTGCTTTGGGCTCCCGTGAGTGAGGTGGGGAAAACCCAAAGATTGCCGAGGTCCCCCCTTAGGCTTCTGCCACCTTGTGCTGCTGCCGCTGCCTCCCTTGGGGCACTCTATTTGCTGCCGTGCTGATGTTTTTTTTCCCACCGTGACATTTGGGGAACGTGAAGCGGGGGCCCAAAAAACAAAAGGGTTCTCCAGTTGATCAATCGCAAGGTCTCCATTTCCTGCTTTTTACTTCTTTTTGGGGGTGGGGGGAAAGGGGAAAGTGTGATTTTTGTTTTGTACCGGGGATCCAGGAGGGTGGCCCCCAGTAGCTGTTGTTCTTTTTGAGGGCCCTTTTAATGCGAGGATAAATTTTGGGGGGGAAATGGAGCACCCAAGCACTAAAATGTGAAAAGGAATGGAGCCTTTGATTTCCCAAGCCTCGGGGGTAAGGGGAACTAGAAAATGTTTTTCCTCATCTTCCCCCCTTCCGCCCCCAAATTGCCCCCAAACCTTTTTTCCAAGGCGGGGGACGCCGGAAAACATCGGTGTCTGGAATTCCTCCTCCCCCTCCTCCCTCCTCCCCCGCTGCCTCCGGCACAGCTTCAACACAGCCCGGCTTCCCTAAAGTTTGATCCCACCCTGAGAGCTGTTTGCTTTAAACTTGAAACTACCCTCTGGACCCAAACCACTGCCTAATGAAAAACGATGAAATTTTTAAAAACTGTCGGGCCTTGTGGATTTAAAGGAAAGGGGGAAAAAAGGCCCCGGGGGTCCGATCTGTGTCCTTTCTCCTCCTCCGTCGTGGGGGAAACCTGTTGTTTCGAGTGTCCAACGATCGTTCCAGAACTAAGTTTCCCCACAATGCTCATGCGACAAGGGCATTGTCCGCCCCTGACCATTTAGGTGGTTTTCTTCAAAACTGGCAAGGGGGTTTGCAGAGCTCTTTCCCCTGCCCCCACTCCGGGGTTCAACCCCCCGGGGTTTCCTTTACCGTTTTGTTGTCGGGCCATGTGTCATTTCTTTAATGGTAATGGTTTTGCGCTGCTGCCACAATCGCGGGGAGAAGGGGGGGGGGGGAAATTTCCCAAAGCGTGTTCCCCACGTAAAGATGGGGACGGGGGGACGGGGGGCCGAGTTGACGCTGCAACGCAGCCGGCGGGGCAAAGGGAGGGTGCGAAGGGGATTAAGTGGAACTCAGACCTCGAGCCTTTTTCCCAGCAGGCAGTCCAGCCCCGGGTTTAGCTTTTTTGAAAATTTCTGGTTTGACGGGTTTCATGACATGTGCCAGGAAAGGGGAAAGGGGGCCCCGGGCCTCCCGATCTTAAGGGCGGCCAGCAGATTTCCCCCGTTATGCACACCCCCTTGCTGGAAAAGGGTTTCATTGTAAACCAAAGCCTGCGCTCGGTCTCGTTGCTTAGGGGTCCACAGTTTCCTGCCTGTGTGTGGATGGTCCCAAAGGCCCCAGTTTAAATTTTAAAACACGGCCGGGTTTGCTCTGGGGCACGGGGAAGGGCCACCAGAGGACCTTGGGGGAAAGAGCCCGCACCCATCCCTGCGGTTTTGAAGAGCGTGCGGGGGCCTGCGGCCCCCCCCCGTCCCCCCCAAGAGACATCCACCCAGCTCACCCCCGGGAGCTGGGGCACAGAGATTTTAGCGGCCTTGGCTGCTTAATTTCCATGTGGGCGGTGGTGAAAATGGACTTTTCCGGGGCACAGATGCAGACAACGCGTTTAAATTTTAAAATGGGCAAGTGGGTGGCCCGGGAAGGGGGCGGGGTTTTATGGCAAAGAAATGCTGCTCGGATTGGTATTGGGGGGAAAAACGAGGGGCCCTGGTGGCGGCCCCCTTTTGTGTCCACCAGGCCCGGGGGCAAAATTTCCAAGGCAAAAAAGGGCCCGGCAATGCCGCCCTTCAGGCTTTTTGGGTTTGGGATGGTTTTGGGGTTAAAATGTTTCTTTGCTCCCCAAAACCGGGGAAAAAAGAAGGTGGCTGTAGAATGGGCCGCTGTACGGCGTGCGGTCGTCAAATGGGGGAAGGAGGGAAAGGGGGTTTGGATGGGTTTTGGGTGTGCTGGTGGTTTTCCTAGGGGGACGGTGGAGGGTGAAAACGGAGGTGTCCTGATCATGACTTGAGGGGACATGGGCCCCCCCCCCCCGGGGGGGAAAGCTTGGTGGTGGCGGAGGGGGGAGGAGGCGGAGGGCAGAGGGTGTGCAGTGGTTTGGGGAAAGGCCCCCCGGGGTCGGTCCCGGCCCTTTTTGGCCAAGTGTTCCCCCCATTTTAACTCATGAATTTTGCGCATGTGACTAGACATGTTGGTGGGGGGTTAAAACCCCTTAAGGTTCTTGCTCTACTTATGGTTTACGGCAATGGCGGCATATGACCCTCGCTGGGTGAAACGAGGTTGCTCAAAGAAGGCCCCCGGGGTGAGGGTCCTGGACCTTTTTGACAAACGATAAGCGAGGAGCGGGGGTTTTCGGGTGACCCCTGGGGTGGCCCGGGAAACATAAACAGCGGACTTTGCGACCCCTCTCCCTTTTTGTGTCGGGGGCCCCTATTGGGCACTACCCCCTCGTCTTTCCTGGGCCCACTGATTTAAGCGGGTAGCAAGCAAATTCTGCGGAAAAAAACCCGGGGTGGATCCGCAATGTCGTCATCATCTCATCCCTTAAACAAAGGGGATTTGGGCGTCCCGACTTTCTGCATTCCCGAAGCTGGGGCTACAAGCAAGGGGAAATGCAAGGCGTTTTCCGACCCCGGGATTTTTTTCCCATTTGACCGGCTTCCCTTTCACCCTCTGTGGATCAGTAAAATGGGGGTCAGAGCAGGAAAATCATCCCCTTTTTTTCCTCTTTTTATCTTTTAACATGCCCTTTTGACCCCCAAACCCCTTTTTGTCATAAAAAGGTCTTTTGAAAATGGATTATCCAACCCGGGTGGGGACCGAGTTTACCCTTTTGGGGTGCTTTAAAGTTGGGCAGTTTTGATGATGTGATGATGACATTTTTTGGCCCTTATGCGGGGGACGGGGAGGTAAGACTGTAGATGCAGGGTTTCATTAACCCCCTGGGAAGGGGCGATTTGGGGCGATGTTCGTTTCTTAGATTCACAGGGCCCTGACCCAGCGATGGGAAAAGGGCCCGACGGTCCCGCAAATGACGATCGCTGGCATGCGTGTTTTTCGCCAGCCTGGAAAGGGGCACCTTCCTCGTACCTTTTTCCTCCATGTGCACCCCCCTCTTTGCTCGTTACCACCTTTCATTTCGCTCCATGTTCAGAAATATAAAAAAATTTTAGAAGGTATGGAATAGGTTTTTGGAAAAATCTTTATTAAAAAAACGGGGAAAATCACAAACTATTTCAAATCCCTTTTAATCAAAACAGAATTGGCCCGAATTCAAAATTTTTTGGGAAAGGGGGTCTATCAACAAATTTTGGGGTGGGGGAATTTTCCAAAAAAAAAAGTATCTGTTATGTTTTGGTATTTAAAAAACGGTTTTTTTTTTCAAACCCTTTTAATTCACCTGTGGTGAATATAGAATTTTTTTTTTTAAAAATTTACCTAGATGCTGCGTCAATGAACAGTGCCCGGGTGGGGGGCAAAAGTCAAATTTAAAACGTAACTGTTTTTGTTTGAAATAATTTAAAAGGTATTTTTTGCACCTTTCAATTTACCTGTGGTGAATATAGAATTGCTGTTTTTAAAATTTACGTAGATGCGGATTTAATGAACAGTGCTGGGGTGCGCAAAAGTCAAAAAAAAACCCTAACCCGTTATGTTTTGATATTAAAAACTGTATTTTTTGCACCCTTTTAATTTTACTGTGGTATATAGAATTGTGTTTTTAAAATTTTACGTAGATGCTGGGTCAATGAACAGTGTGGGTGCGCAAAAAGTCAAAAAAACAGAAAATGTTATGTTGTGAAAATTAAAAAACGGTATTTTTTTCACCTTTCAAATTTCCCGTGGTGAATATAGAATTTTCTGTTTTAAAATTTACGTAGAAGCTGCGTAATGAACAGTGCTGGGGTGCGCAAAAAGGGCAAAAAAAAACGTAAATGTTAAGTTTTGATATAATAAACGGTATTTTTTTTCCCAAATTTCAATTTTACCTGTGGTGAAATAGAATTGCTGTTTAAGATTTTCGTAGGGTGTGCACAATGAACAGTGCTGGGTGCGCCCAAAAATCAAAAAAAAACGTAAAATGTGATGTGTTCGTAGATACACTGTATTTTTGGCAACAAACAACCTGTGCTGACTACAAGATTGCTGGTTTGAATTTAAAATGCAAGGTGGATATTTTCAAAAAGTAAGGGTAAGGGGTTTAAAAATTTAACACCCATCTGAAAGTATAATAAAAATAAAAAATGGGGGTTTTGCAGTAAACCAAAAAGAACCCGGGAGTTAATAGAAATGAAAGTTTATCCAATATAAGTTCAGGCTGGGCCCAAAATTTTCCCGGAAAAATTTCAATAGCAAACTGTTTAAAAATTTTAAAAATATTCCCCCCTGCAAAAGTCTACCATAAGGGCTTGGTGAAATTTATCCAGTGTTTTTTTATAGATTGAGTTGTCTGTGTTCGCCCACGCCCCCCCCCCCGTCCCACCGCCGTGAATTTACAGTGGTAGATTCTGCTTTAAAATTCTCTAGCTAACTACATAAAATGTTCAAATCCCTAATCTAACTAAATTGGAAGGATCACAGCTAATAGTAGAGGTTTCTCTGTGCAGAAATAGACTAATTTCGCTGAGCTGTTTGGCCACAGGCAGAACGCAGGTCCTATCCCTATGAGACGCTGAGAGACACTGAGGCTGAAACAGGAAACGTTCTATGTAAAACGATGGTCATGTGATTTTTCAGCCAATCGCAACCATACACATCCCAGTCATGATGTCGCACACACATCTCACCCTGCTCTATTCTGTAATCTCATTTGCTGGCGCCAAAATTACAGGAAGCGCCGAAAAAGGCGCGATCTTAATAGATGATGCACAGATTTTAACCTTAATTATCGCATGATCTGGAAATTTCGATCACCATAAGAACCTTGCCGATTTCAACTTTGTCGATAATAATCGCTCAACACTATTTATGATAAATACACACACTGAATTTCACACATACTTCCCCACAAAAAGAGGATAAATTAACTCCTGGCCACAGAATAAAATACCATACAGAAAGAACGTGATGGATTTCAGTTGTGTATGGGGCAGAAATACACATACCTTGGATTTGACTCAGAATTAACTCACAAACAGAGGGTAAAGGAACTCTTTTAGCACAGATTGCAATATACTAAAATACAAAATGCTGGTTCAAGAACAGGTGTATATGTGTGTATTTGACATACACTTGTGAAGGTCTTTCACCCCAGTAGCTCAAAAAACGGAAGTATTTTGCACAGATTACAATGTAGTGTTGTTATAAATAGACACTTTTGGATAGGAGACAAAGTGACACGTGGAAGAATTTAGCTTGGCTGCAGTATTTATAGGACTGTGACGTCACAGAAGCTGGATGGCTGCTGATTGGCTGCATGACTGCACATGTCTTTGAGGGTGTTCCTTTCGTCCTCCCATAGTTCTCTGCCGAATGTCACGCTATGTGCTTGCGGTCATTTTAGATTTGTTACCACAAATCGCCATGAACTTTGGCTTCGTTCAGAATCAAATTTTCCCTGAAATTCCAAACGAATTCCACGCTCATCCCTACTGCCAACATCTAGATTTAAATGACTTCACCTGTACTACAACCAAATGTACTAAGTCCTGTTATCCTGAACTTCGATGTTTCCCATTGAAATGTTCTTGCTGCCACAAAGGTACTGCTGCCTAATCTTGTCAAACTGGAGCCTCCATGTTTTCCATTGGCATGTTCTCGCTGCCACCAATGGTACTCTCATCTAATCTAGTCCAGCCTGCAGAGGCGTAAGATCAAGTTCTTGGACCCTTGTTTATAAAGTGAAATGGGGCCCCCGTTTTCAGGGCTGACATTGGTCATATATTAACCGTTTCAGGGACCCATGCATCATGCATCCAAATCAAATGGAGCCCCCACCCATTATTAGTTCCTATTTTTTAAGATATAAGTGGGCCCCTTTTTGATCAGAGCCTCTGACAGGAGTACTGCCCTATTGGCACCATTGCCTGTTAGCATGTGCCATTTCCAATACAGGGATAGGGACTGTAGGTTTGTTCTTAAGTTGAATTTGTATATAATTTGGAACAGGTATATTTATTAAACGTAACTCCAGCACAAAGGGGTTTGATTTTAGTTTTGGATATTGCAGGGAAGGACTTTTACATTTGTTTTGTAGTCTGTGCCCCTGTTAAGAAGATTTCACCTCATGTGTTGCTGTGGCATGCTGGAACTTGTCGTTCCACAGCTACTAGCTGCTGTGGAACATGAAACTACAAGTGCCAGCGTGCCCCATAAGTCTCCGTTTGTAACTAGGGGACAGATGTAAGTCGGAACGATATAAGTCAGGGACTGCCTCTACTGGTATCTTCTTATGTGTCAAAGGGGCTTATGTGTCAGGATGCAGGGCCCCGTAGCAGCTGCTACCGCTGCACCTCCTATAGCTATGCCTCTGCTTGCAAGCTGTCCTCATCTTTTCAGTTAGTCATTGAAAGGAATGAAGTATTTTAGCCTATCAATTTTTTTCTTTTACTCTTAGAGCCAAATTTTCTTCACTATGTTATTCCACATATTTAGTTTACTGTTATGGATGGTAATTACAGCTTCTCCCATTGACTTTAATGGGGTTTGAGTTAAAGTTCGAATCGAACCTCGAACTTAACTGCTGTTCGAAGTTCGACTCAAACTTGAACATTTTACTGGTCGCTCATCTCTACTCATAACTAGTGTTGAGCCGAACCATTCGGAAAATGATTAGTTCGGCACAAATGTTACGTTTTTTTCCGAACCGTAGCCAAACCAAATTTTTTGACACAAGTTCGGGTTCAGCACAGGCGTTCCCCGCTTTTTCCAGCTCCTTCCTTCAGTTTTGGCGGCCAGCCAATCAGTGCAGAGCACAGAGGGGGCTCAAAACACCACCAGTGAGGGTGCAAGGGATCTCCCTTTGGGTGCAAATCACATGACCG